>VUQG01010261.1:22644-40836 GCA_015106755.1 Etia nguti | reverse complement strand
CATTTTTTTTAAAAATTTAAAAAATGAAAATGGAAAAAAAAAAAAAAAAACTCCAAACCAACACTGGATAAGATAGAAAATAATAAAGCAAAAAAAATATATTACTTTTTTGAGTTTGGCTTTTGGCTTCACCTTCTATGCACTATGGATGGGACTGAACCCTCTCTTTGTATTTGCATTCAGAATTCTAAGCAAATCAGAGTCAAAATGAAAGAGGCACATTTTCATTTCAGATAGGTTTGTTCTTTATAAGGAGTATGATGTGACGAGCACACCAGGACCGTCAAGTAAGAACATCAAAGAGCCGTTGAAAATGGGAAGTTGATTGAATAGTTTTTTTTTTGTTCTTGCTAATTAGCTGCCTGGGCTTTGCTATACTATCACACTTATTCACATTTCATAGCATTGTGAGAATGTGATGCAACGTACCATTTGATTTTTTTACACTTTTTCCATCAGTCAGCTTTTGCAAACATGTTTAACTGAAAAGCAATTGCCCATTTGCAGCAGAATTCTTTTCATCTTTCTAATACGGTGGTATCTCCAGGGACAGCACACTTGATATTTCATACTTTTCCTTCTCCGTGTGCATGTGTTTGTATGTTTCCCACACAGAGTGAAATACACACACACAGAGACAGAACTGGGATCAGTGCCTGCAGGTCGGTGGCTGTGCACAACTTGGAACAGAGAGTTGATATGCTGCTCATGGGGCCAGTTGTTGGCATCCAGTATGAGATGCAGACGGCCTGCAGTTTGCTGGCTAACACCCACTTCACACTCTCCCAGTGGCACTAAGGATTAACCCAAGCCCTTTTGCTTTCCTTCAGCCAAGCTGCTATCCCACAGGAAAACAAAACCAGGTTGACACCAGGTTAAAGGAAAAAATGTTTTTATATTTAGGGTACGTTCAAAAAAACCTTTTAACTTCCTCATTTTATTTTCTTGACCGTGACTCACTTTGTGCCTTTAATAATGTGGAGTTTTCTCTTAAAATGAATATTTCTGTGATGGTTGATGTGTGCAGGAACAGCCTGACATGCAGCTTCTTTTTAGTTGATTGGTTTTTGTCTGAGATGTTGAATAGGGATTTTCCTCTCCCAGTAAATAAGCTATTAGTAACAGCTTTTATCAAGGCTTAAAGTTCAATGACATCTAAAGAATTGTTAAATTAGAGCATGAAAAAGTCCATGAAACATATAATGTGCTCTGGCCTTGTTACTTTAAGATGACCTGGAACTTCACTCCCTGGAAATCAGATGGAAATGTTGTAATGTGTGTGTATTTTATACTAAACCATAACCTGGTTGTGGTTTAGGACCAGAAAAAGCTACTTTTATACAAGTTAAAAAAAATACTGTGACCTTGTGCAATGAACCTGTAATCGTTTTGCCTCTGAAATGATTGCTTAGAGGTAGAGCTGTGGAATATGACGAGGTATATTGGAGCACAACATTAAAATGTCTGTCATTTATTTCATGCTGTTGCTAAACACACTGTTTACTGCAGTTCTTTTTCATTGCTTTCGATAACAGTTTGCAGTAGTCACCACAGAAGGGCCATCTCATTTAGCAACAAGGAGCTTGTTGCTAATTGAGGGGCTACTTTACTTCTGTAGCATGGACATGGAAAGTGTACTGTGCAAACAACACATAGAAAAAGGACACAGACTCGTTTATATTTAGAGTGTCGGGCCAAAGCAATGAAAGAAATCTGCAGGTTAGAAACAGATATGTGAATGAGCCAAACAACACATCCCTGTATGAGCTTAACGGAGCACTTCATTAGAAACTGGACACTCTGCAGTCGATGTTTTCAGACAGGCTATTTTCCTGACGACTATACAGGAGCAGAAATGACAACCACAGGGAAGCTGTTGAGTCATGGCGACTGCATGAAGCCATCTAGAATATGTCACTACCGATAACGCCATGTAATAGCCAGATTTATTTCTTTTTCAATTATATAATTTAAATGTAAAAAAGAAAATAGCACTTTCGACTTGGTGATTATAAACTATAATCACCACTATATATAAACTTATATAAACTACTATGAGATTTTAGTCCTATCACACAGCCCTGCTAAGAGGACAGGCACCAGGTCTCTGACCACTTGCAGACAGTTCCTCTCTTCAAAGGTGTGTCAACAAAATGACAATTAGACAGCAACAAGACTGTTATCAGTCTGGATCCAGTTGGAAATTGCATGGCTTGTTTTTTAATATTGTAATTTATTGTGATAACTGATAATAATTGTCAGCGTCATGTTGCAGCCTACATACACAGAAATTCACTGGCATTTGGTAACATTACAGAGAGATAAGCAGAGATGATGCCACCTCCACTATTTAACAAGACAAATTGAAGTTGGCATGCTGGTAGCCTCTTGCTGCATAATGTTTCCTCTTCATCTTTATTCATCTTTTACTCTTTACTGGCTAAATAATTGTAAAATGTTCTACAGTTATCATCTAAATATTTACCATTAGCTTACAGTGTGCTGTAGGGGTTTGTCAGAGCCATTTGTTTAGCAAAAGAAGCAATGAAACACTGAAAGTACCGCAGTGCACATAAAACTGTATTACTGGAAATTATACATAAATTATCCAAAGTAAAAGTACCTTTTTGCAGTATTACTGCTGCAGATGTTTAAGGCAGAGCTCACTTTAAACACTTCATACACCGTTTAAACTACAGAAATGCATCATATTCTATAAAATATGTTTTGCAGTGGTTGTCCTGTGAGGAACACAAATCTTTAAATAAATAGCTCCGGTTCATCCCGTTGCTGCACATCCTGTCTGTGGCCCCCCAACGCTTGCTTGAATCAGTTTAGAACACTTTTATGTGTAAAGTAAAATATTTACCAGCCTACTCAAACAGGTGGACCACAGTGTGGGGGACCATCCAGACTCTAGCTTGCCTCTCTGTGACAGGTGGTATAGGCTCCAGTTGCCCTGTGACCTTAAGCTGGGTAAGCAGCCAAGAAAATAGACATGGATGAATAAGAGGAGCTATCACCACGAATGTGAGCTGCTGTCAGAGGCATGCATGACTCACATTATATAGAGTGCATTCAGTTTGCTGACACTATTCTGTGAGGTTATGTTAGAGAAAATGTTATGAGAGTACAGCATTCAAACATTTTAAATAACGAAAAGGAAAAAACAGCATTATTTGGCTATTTTTTGTGTAATTTATAGCTTATTGTATTTCCATGCCTTGTGTCTGTCCACCAGCTTAAAAGGGAGATTTGCAGTGGTTTATCCCTGTAATTAAATTGCTTAAATTGCATTACTAATTAAGTAGTTCAAGTTTAAGTTTAAGTAGATGGTAACTGGAAAGGCCGTGTCATGTGGCTTAATTTAAGTCGGGCAAAGCTCACAAAAAGGCAAACTGTACTTTATTAATATTGTAAAAAAAAAAAAAAAATTGTCTGCATATCAAAACTGAGTTTCTGAATTGATCTAAACAGTTTCAACATGAAACAAAAATGATTCCAAAATGACAGACATGTCAGAGGGAATTGAGTTTGTCTCAGTATATTTACATCTTCCCACAGTAATGAATTATTCATCTGTGTTAATAGTATTAAAATGACAACTAATAATAAAAACCTCATTCATCATTTGGATTACACTGAGGCAATAATTTTAATTTAATGACACTCTGCCAACTAATATACCCACAATGGTGCGTCAACACATTATTAGCTATCCGACTGCGATAGCTCTCGAGCAGGCAGATCCCTCTCTGCTTCTCATTGCCAAAGGAGAGGAAAATTTCAACCTCAGCGAGCCGACGAGTTCATGTATCAGTGACGCCACGAGGCAGGATGCTGATGTGCCGTCCTGTAACTCAATTAAGGCGGGATTGGCCGCAAACTGGAGCTGCGGAATCAATTTCTGCCTCGGCCCGGTTTTAATCGGCAGCGATGGATTCTGCAGTGTCAGTGGGTAGGCGTCGTTACTCACAACACCTGAGGGAAGTGACAGTGGATGTAATGAGATTCTCAGTGCTCTGTCTCACATACACATCAGCAGCGCTAAATAGCATGAAGTGAGCAGGGGATTATTTTTATAAATGTTCTTCGCATGGCAGCCTGTGGATGATAGGTCCTTTAAAAAGGGGTTGATCTGTCTTACAGCAATTTTTTTTCTTGGTATTTGATTAACATGATTAAAAACATGCCCTGTAAAGAGTGCTTTGTAAGAGTTTTGGTACTGAAATAGAAAAATGTATTCAGAGAGTACTACTGTCTTATGTGCATGAATGTAACTAGAATGCATACTTTACTTTTTTTTCTCCCCCGGGAGCAGGCTGACAGACTGTTCTGTTGAAAAGGTCATTGCTAGAGTGCTTCTGGGTTTAACCTTCATCACAGAAGCTCTCGAAGTTTGCCACATACAGTCCTGTCAACTCTAAATATAATTCCAAAAGGAAAAAGAAAATACATAAGAAAAGTAACTTATTTATGCACTCCACCGATTTTTACTTGATTTATTTTAGTGGGTTTAAGTTGTGATTATAAAGTATAGATATACTAGAGAAGTAGGTGACCTCCACCTATCAATAGAACCAACGCAGTCTAACCATGCATGAAACCCTGTCTCTGTCCTATGGTATCAAATGCAGCTTTCTTTTCAAAGATATCACGAAAAACAGTTTTCCCTAACATCAGATTTGAATACACTCGGTGATCCTTAAGCATCATTTTTGGGTTCAGTGCTATGAAGAGGCATTTGAAACCAAAAGACGTCCAAGTGTTTCTGGCTTCCAAATCTTTCATCCCCCCATCCATCCATCCAGGAACATGGGAGGATGGAACCTTTCCCAGCTGCTATAGGGTGAGAGGCAGGGTACACATTGGATGGGTCACCAGTCTCTTGCAGGGCTAACAACACCTTCTAAACTTAAGTAAACAAAAATAATGGCGGCTGCTGGTGCTACCCATCAGCTGTCGGTGCTACCTATCAGCTGTCTAGTAAATACACACCGAAATTTAAAAATCTTAACTGACTTCTTTTTGGATTTATCACTAGATTTTTAAGGTCGCTAAGGTTAAGGTCACTGGCGATAGTGTGAAGACGATACCCCATCAGCCTTTTACGGCTGAGAGGTAAAAACTAAACACTGAGTGAAATCAAAGTGAAAAGCACAAGTCTGTCTCTAGGTTTCCACCCCCACCTCTCCACCCTCCCAGTCACTCTTTGAAACCGGCCTGTTTGCTGTTGGCACTCAGTAACGTGAAGTTCGGTGAGTCAAGGAACAAACTTCAAAGGACACCATGTGCGCACATGACAGCGGTGTTTGACACCCTGTGGAGAGAAGTGGCTGATCCATCACACATAATCAAGGCATGTCATGTATATGTTCCCACTAAAATTTTGTTACTACTGAAGACAGACTACGGGTATGAAAGTGTGTTTACACAGTTTTTGGGAGCATCCAGTGCCCAGTTTGCCAAAAAAAAGAAGAAACCTATACAGCCTTAATGTAACTTGCTATAGCATCGCCACAAATTTGTGAAAGATCTAATTATATAGTTGGGTCCATATATATTTGGACACAAAATTTCTCTTCTAATTTTGGTTCTGTACATTACCATAATGAATTTTAAATGAAACAAATCAGATACAGTTGAAGTGCAGACTTTCAGCTTTAATTTAGTGGGTTGAAATTAAATAACTGAAAATAAAATGCTTATTTTTAAAACTTGGTTGAACCCTTTGCTGCCAGTGACATCCTTAAGTCTTGAACTCATCAGATGGGTTTCCTCCTTTTCAATGCTCTGTCAGGCCTTTTACTGCAGTGGCTTTCAGTTCTGTTTGTTTGTTGGCCTTTTTGTTCGACGTTTAGTCTTAAACAAGTGAAATGCAAGATGCTCAGTTGGGTTTAAGATCAGGTGACTGACTTGGGCATTCAAAGATATTCCCTTTTCTTTGCTTTACCTGTATTATGAAACACTGGCCAATTAATTTGAATGCATTTAGCTGGATTTGAGCAGACAGTATGTCTCTGAACACCTCAGAATTCATTCAGCTGCTTCTGTCCTGTGTCATATCATCAGTAAACACTAGTGTCCCAGTGCCACTGGCAGCCATGCACACCCAAGCTGTCACACTGCCTCCACTGTGTTTTAGAGATGATGTGTATGCTTTGGATCATGAGCTGTTCCACATCTTCTCCATACTTTTTTATTGCCATCATACTGCTAGAGGGTGATCTTGGTTTCATCTGTTCAAAGAATGTTTTTCCAGAACTGTGCTTTTTAGATGTTTTTTTTAAATTATTTTTATCCAAGTCCAATCTAGACTTTCTATTCTTGAGGCTTATAAGTGGCTTGCACCTTGCAGTGAACACTCTGTATTTACTTACATGCAGTCTTCTCTTTATGGTAGACTACAGTATCGATATGCCTACCTCCTGGAGAGTGTTGTTCACTTGGTTGTGAAGGGTTTCTCTTCAACATAGAAATGATTCTGCGATCATCCACCACTGTGGTCTTTGGTGGACGTCCAGGTCTTTTTCTGTTGCTGAGTTCACCAGTGCTTTCTGTCTTTCTAAGGAAAGACTGTAGATTTTGCCACTATTAATATTGTACCAATTTCTCGGATGGGTTTTTTTTTTTTCTGTTTTCGCAGCTTAAGGATGGTTTGTTTCACCTACATGGAGAGCTTTTTTGACTGCATGTTGTATATTCACAGCAAAATCTTCCAACTGCAAGCACCACACCTCAAATCAACTCCAGACCTTTTATCTGCTTAATTCATAATTACAAAGCAAAAGAACTGCCCACAGCTGCCCATGAAATAGCCTTTGAGTGAACTGTCCAATTACCTTTGGTCCCTTTAAAAAGAGGGTGGCACATGTTAAAGACCTGAAACCCCCTAAACCCTTCATCCAGCTTGAATGTGGATACCCTCAAATGAAAGCTGAGAGTCTACACATTATGTCCAAGTCGATTATATAACTATAATTGGAATATGTTTCAGTAAACAGGTTAAAAAGAAGAAAAAAAACTAGTTTCAGTTTCCATATATATTTGGACCTGACTGTCTATCACAATATGATCTATCACACTTTCATTTTGATACAGTTTGATTACATCTCCACAATGTATGAGAGTTTATTCGCTAAGTCTCCGAATAGGACAATGTTAGATCAACGTCAAAGAAAAATTTCAATAATACTAGCTATTGGCAGCTAACAGCAGAAAACAGCACGCCTACCGACAGAGAAGTTCAAGCTAACCTCATCAACTCACCTCAGTTAAAAGTGTGCTTCACGGACTCATCAACTTGTACTGGACTCTTTCACAGAGTTTTTTAGACTTCTCCTCGATGGGAACATTTAGCATATTGGCAGCTGAGCTAAACAGTGGACTGACAGCTTACACTTGCTACAGATGAACAGCAGCCAGAGCAGTTTGTACTACAGTGGACACCATAGCTGGGATTGTGTACTTGAATTCAAGGGTAAGGAAACAGAATTCAGTTAAATGCAATCAACTATCTACTGACACCTTGTGGTGAGATTTTACACATGTACCTTTAAGAAGTTGTTACCATGAAATATGCTGCAAAGACTGGTTTAACCTGAACAATTAACAAGTCCTAAGTCCGGGCAAAACTCCACCAGCTCCACTCCTGCTAAACAGGTGAAAATCGATTTAAGAGTGACAGGACTCAGTGCAGCTGAATCTTTCATTTTATTTATTTTCTGCTGTGTTTTACTTTCATCTATTTGAAAAAGTGAGTGTAAACACAAAAATTATTTTATTTTATATGCTGGAATATGCAGAAAATAGGTTTAAATGTTAAAGAATTTCTTCAAGTCAAAGACTGTTGCATATAATTTAATGTTTGCTTGATACAATGTGCATAAAGTTAAAAGATTAAAACTAATAAAACAATTTTTAAAAAGAGACTTTTTCATTAGATTCAATTTTATATGATGGATTATGCTGAAAAAATTGAATTGGGCTGAAAGGTCTGTTGCTTTATTACGTATTCAGGTTGTGTATCATGTTTTTAAAAAGTAACTAAGTACTTTTGAAAATAAGTAATCGGTAAAGTAACGGGATTACTTTCTTGGAAAAGTAATCGGTAATAGTAACTAATTACTGACGTGGACTCTTGCTGGTGGCCTTAGTTGAACATTGCATCACATTGCCCTGACAAAATGAGAAAGACACACACACTAACAGAAGACATCTAATACATTTGCTGTCCTGAGCTTCTCATACAGTAGAAGTGGGTGTGAGAACCAAATATCCAAATCAGTCAGATCTGTTATTAAAAAGTTTTTGACTTGCCAGCTTTCTCTAACATGGTCTGCCTGATATCCGATTGCACGCATGCAAGAATAGTGCAGGTAATTGCAAATTCAGAGCAAGCTGGTGGGTTGTGCTGTGCCTCCTGCCTCCTTTATTTCCATGCATCTCCTGCTGTGTGCTAAATGAGAAAGATGACTACTTTAGACAGTTGTCTTAAAACGTCTTTAAAAGACTTCATGAAGTATTTTTCATGATAAATAACAGTAGTTGGAGCAAACAGGAGTTCACACATGCTAACATTTAGTTTTCCTTAAGCCTCAGCTCTTTGAATTTTTTATAAATTAACTGTCCTCTAAATCGCTTAATTTACTTTATTTGTTGATGTACATGTCAGACTTCTAAATACAGTGGAAAAGGGAACTTAAAGTTAGGAAAACAGACCTGTTTTCTGTTATTAAATCTCATCCCTCAGATGTAATTAAACTCCTTCCTGTGATCTTTATGTTTTAATGGGATTTTTTTTGTCTGTTTGTTTGTTTGTTGTTCTTCTTATTCACTGAAAAAAATGACCTATGTGGCCGTGCTTCAATTAGATTTTTTTTCTGCTAATGCATAAGTTGGATTTGTTGTTGTTGCTGCTGTATTTACATATATAACAACAGTCAATTTCATCCCATTTTCAACTCAGTTCAAATAGAAGCCAAGTCTGTAGAACCACACGTCACACACACGCTGACACTAATGTGACAAAATGACTGACGGCTACTCAGTTTGCACTTTAAAGCTCCCCATGTATCTACAGTATTTATGCTTCCTGGAGGCAGTTAAAAATTTTTTTTTAAAAACAGATATTATCCACATTATTAGTGTGTTATTACTGTGGTCTGCAAATTGATTTCATGTTTGAATAATGACAAACAGTAGGATCTCTCTGTCTTTTTAATGAACTTTGATCGCATCAGAGCTGACTTGAAGCCAAAGCTGGATACCCGTGGGTTTAAGGGTCGATACTAGGAGTGCATCTAATAACCATGTATTAATGATAGCCATGATATTTAAAACTGAAATAAAATTTAAACATGAAAATTTGATATCGTTCCAGTAATACACATATGATGATCTTGCAAATGACAAATGAATAATTGAATGGTTTTTTGTGCAGCTATGGGTATATACTCCCATCATGCACTACAATCATTGCTAAATCTTTCATCTTTTCCAGTTAAGACCATGAAAGCATGAGAAGCAGGATGGAGTAGCTCTAACTGGAGCACAAACCTGACATCCCTAGCATGTTAGCTAGTACACATTGTATTTAACCCTAAAATTGCTTCTGAAGTGCATCGGAATCCATTGAGGGTCAGAAAACCAAAAGACTGAAAAACACAGCATGATAACAGGATGAAGCTAAAGCTGTGTCATCTCGTCAGTCCACAACAGACATGTGTACCACATCACAAACAGCCCTCAATACACCTTTCTTTGAGGCCTAATATCAACTTAATTACAGAGAGCGGAACACAGCAGCCTGCTGGGAAAAAAAAAAAAGGTTAACAAGAGCAGATTCCAGGACTATAAAACAATAAGATGCTTAAATATATAAAAATGCTAAATCCTCCGAGGGGTTAGTCAGTTCAAACCACGCACTGCACGCACTCATTTGATCCACTGTTTATATAAAAATATTGTCTAGCTCAGCTTTAAGGCTTAAGATAATTAGGACATTCATCAAAGTAAGCTGCTATTACCTATTAATTCTCATTATCTGATCAGCTCCCTTTCCATCTGTTTCCTTCATCAGTGTTTAGTCACATTGCGATGTTTTTGATGGAGAGTTCAACTGATTAATAACAGCGATGTGAAGGATGACAAAATGGAGAGGAGAAGAGGGTGAGAGAGAAGAAGGAACGCCGTGCTGAGGGAGTTACCCGTCTGTGCCATGTACTGATGGATGGCCTTGCCTGCAGCCCTACCACTTTTAAAACTCTGCTTTAAACCAGGCGTCTTGCGTGAAAACACACACACACGCACACACACACACACTGAACTGCTTGAACTACTTCTTTTGTATCTTCTGATGTGTTTGTGTCCCCTGAACACACTCTTTCAGAAAGCCAACTCAGCTTTACTACTATTCTACACACACACACAGAGCGAGGGTGTCCTCTACGTACATTGTACCACCACCACTCTACTTTAACATCAGGACATTTAGAGGTAATATGACAGCCTCACTGATGCCAGCAGAGTGCCTGTACTTCAATATTCAACACACAGGGAGCTACGCGCACACACACTGCACTCGTCTCACTGTGAAAGTTTCATTTTTGCATTGCAACTGAAGCTCTGGGTTAATTGTCGCCTGTGCTTTTGCAGGACTTTATTGGTCTTTTCACGGTAGTGCTCTTGTAGCTATACTAAAACTGCCATGGAGTGCAGTGTTAGAAATGCATGTACTTTGGGTTTTAGGTGCAGTAGAGCTGCTACATGAAGAAAAGAAAAGAAAAGAAAAGAAAAGAAAAGAAAAGAAAAGAAAAGAAAAGAAAAGAAAAGAAAAAATAAGTTTCTTTCTCTCTTCTCCTTTCCCTCTTGGGAACTTCTGCTGTGCTTCAGCAGGGAAATCCTTAAGTCTACACGACAGATGGCAGCGATTGCCTTTTCGCAGTTCCCACCCAAACCGTGAGCTCGCAAATGTTTGTATGTGTGTGGGTCTGTTTACACGTGGGTGAAACATGGGGATGGAGGGCAGGAGAGGGGTGGCATCACATCCCACAAGGGACTGTGACAAGGCATTGTGGGCCGCAACGCGGGGCCCACCCTCCAGTCTGTCCGTCTAGCACCCCACCTGCCTTGTCCAAGCATCCATCTGCCCATCGCACATAAGCCCACTCCATCCATCCAGCACCATGCTTTTAACAATAGATTGCACTGTTTTAGCTCACTGATTAGCACTTTGGAGCCACTATATTCTATTTTGCAGAGACAGGCAGGACCTGAAGACAATTACGACTGAAAATGAGATTCACCACGAATGGCCGAGCAGCAGGCAGACGCGTTATTGGCTCTCACCTGTCACAAGTTAAGCAGCATCAAGAAAATGATGGGTTGATTTCTGGTCACTAAATGCCACACACACACACACACACACACACACACACACACACACACACACACACACACACACACACACACACCTCACAACCAGACTTCCACAGATCACAATTTCCTGCTTCTCCTCTCACATACAGCCACTGCCGGGGCATTACATACAATTACACACTATATTTCCTCCTTGTGTATTTTCTTATGGGAGCTGAAATAATGTTTCAGTTCAGTGTATCATAAGGGGGCACATGATGCACCTCGTCCGCCATCCCTGGAAGCTCTCTTGTGTACATGCATCAGCTGCAATAATAATTTAACAGGAAAGCACATCCATTCACATGGCTTCAGAGTCCCTGAGCAAAATAACAAGCTTGCTGCTATCACTCACATCTGTGGCTCAGCATGATTAAATCCATGTTGTACAGTGAGTAGCTCACGTGGGGGCCACTTTCCCGAGCTTCTGCATCAGTACTAATTTATAACAAATGGTCCCTTTATGGTTTCACCTTGGACTGCATTGCTGCGATTAGCTTGCTCCCATGTCACTGTTTGTCAGTCAACAGTGTCGAACTCTTCCAGCTATAATCCAGAGGAACACTATCCTCTCATTAAGTCCGAACCTTAACTACCCCAGCCCTCTCTTAACTGCCTTCCCTCCCCTCAGCTCTCATCTCCTCCTGCTTCCCTCACTCTCCCTGGCTCACCGGGCTTGGCCTGTGCTGGCTGTGCGGAGGTGGAGCGCTTAGTGGGCTAAATCATCTGGCACTCTGCCTTGAACTTTGCTCTAACTAATTTATAGGAATTAAAGCGGTTCACCTCACAGGCTTGGCTGATGCATTGTTTTGTCTAAATTAGCCATGTTTCTTTTACAGATGGACTCAGTTTTGCTTTGTTTGATTACATCTTTTTTTTTCATCAAGAGTTAAATTTAACAGACTCGAGTTTTGTCTGTGCTGAAATGAAAAAGTTTGTTGATTTCTTAGGCTAAATACTATGGGCAGCTAAATTAGGCAACAAGTTAACTGAATGACGTTGGACATTCTGCTTACCTATAAATATGGATTGTGTTTTCAAGTCAAATCACTGGCCAAGCATTAGTAGCAGTAAATGAGGTTACAATTATTCAAATCTGATTTTTCAGATGAACAGATTATGAATATCTGAAACCTGCTAATTGGCCCTTGTCTCTGCCATAGTGTTTTGTGGGCATAAGCCACAGAACCAGCAGTAGTAGATAAAGATTCTTGCTTCCTGTGCCAGTGTGCTCTTGTGGGCTGGATGTTTGGCTCAACTCCCCAGGAAGCTCCTCTCCTATGGATAGATCCCAGCGTATGTGAAATGCTGCAGGCAGCTGCAGGCGGCTTATCCCTGCGCCTCTGCTCCCATGCACGTCCCATCAGCCAAACTGGGACTGCCGGAGTAATCTTGTTAAGAATGGATGTTGTTATTGTGTGGCTGGATGTGCATTTGGCTTCACGGTTAGCTGGGAGCACACGTGGGCTGGAGCAGGAGAGACAATGGGGAGGGAGTTCTGGATCAGTTGGAGGGTGAGTGCCTATTTCTGGCACTTAAAAGATGACAGTCCTCAACATTTTTCCTCTGCTTCCTTACTGGCACGCCTCGGCTTCCCTCCTATTTCTTCCCTAGCTAGTCCCTAGCCCCCTCCTCACCTGCCTCATGCAATATAAAAACAAAGTGGCCTTAGTAAACAGTGGGTGTGACATTTACTTGAAGATTGGTGTCTTCACCTATAACGGGTGTTAAAGATGATGATTATCATTACTGCTGAGTTGAAGGCACGGGGTTGCTCACCTCAATCACTGACGTGACAATAAAAGAAAACACACACACACACGTAAGGAGAATCGGCGGCTCCATCCTTTGTGCTTGCTTCTGTCTTAATGCAACCACTCCTGACTCGGGTATCTGGGTGCCAACAGACTGTGGCTTTGACCTTTCTCACAAATGAATTATTTTGGTTTAATGATCCTTTCTGCAGAAAGAACAAAAAGATAGCTGAAATAATAGCCAAGGGAGGCGACAGAGAACGTAAAAGGGCAGCACCCACACACCCTCCATACTTTACTACCCAACCTTACTTGCATTCTACCTGTGAATACACCTGTATCCCTTTAATAATCCTTCTTCCTAGTGTTTGTGTCTCCAAGGTGCATGCGATACATCTAGCCTGTGCCTTATAAATCAACTAACTTCAAAAAAAAAGTATCTGGGATGCAACAAGCAGGTGGCGATGATGGAAACACATGCGTCTTTGTGTGTGTAAAAGTGACACTTTGGATAGTTCCCCCTCCTCCGATGTTTGATTAAGTCTTCTTTTTTCTGTCAGATCAGAAAAGGGGGTGGGATGTGAAGAGGAGGGGGGAATGGAGTGGGTGGGTGGGGGGGGGTTTGGTGGCTGCATGAAAAATTCAAAACGTTATAATATAAAATCCAGATGAATCATGAATGCTTAATGGGAATCAGGGCCGAGCATGCAGGATGTTGAAAGTGTTCTCAAAGATTCCTGGTGTATGTGTGTCTACTAGTGCCGCATGCACAACGAGGGACACGGCATGTTACGTTGCCTATCTCAGCTGCTCTCTGCTCTCGATGGCAACAAAATGATGTGCTGAGGGACACTGAATAGAGGATGCCAGAAACATGTGAAAAGCTTTTAGGGGCTATAGGCCGTCTGTTACTGAAGTCTGGCTAATTGCCTTTATCCTAGCGGTAAATGCTTGTTGTTCTGCTTGTGGAGCGGACATGCACCAATGGTCTATCTGATGAAATATTAAAAAATCTTCGGCAATGCGTGGTCTTCTCTATTGTGGTTTAATGAAATGCAGAGTTCCAAGAAAAACTGCTGCTATTATGAATAATAGAACATCCAATTAGTGTAACATCATCGTAAATGAGTTTGATGAAAGACTGGACTTGTGTAATGTTGGAGGAGGGTGAACATTTAGTTAAGTTATCAAAGCGTTTAAATGTAGTATCATTGCAGAGGTTGATTACTTATGGCTTAATGGTGATGTCATACATGAATAAACAGGAGTATTTCTTTTTGTTAAAGCTAACAAGGATGATTCCACAGACAAGCTGATTTATGAATTCTTTACTTTTTTCTTTTTTCTTTGGGGGGGGGTTACACAAAAAGGTTACAACCATTTTTTTACATATAGAAACAGCACAGAGGGACCAAGCACTTAAATGATATCTGAAAGCCAGAGTTATTTTCCATGGTAAGCTAGTGACTGAAGGATGTTGTATTACGTGAATGTTGACACAAGACTCTCAAGAAGCTCTCAAAAGCCAGTTATCTAATATTGCCCCGAAGGCTGGACTACCAACTGGGTTATTGCCCTCAGCCTCCAGACCCAGAGCCCTGGGTTTAGTCTACTTCATTTATGTTTGTGTAATTTCTTTAACTGCAAATTTGTTACAAATTTGTAACTTTGATGTAGAGTATGAACTATTACATCATCACAGACCTCGCGGCACCACTTGTACAATCTTGTTCGGAGACCTTATTTATTTTGTTTAGTAATGAACTCATTTGTTCTAATGATGTTTCAAATCAAATTTCTTTATTTTTTTCCTGTTTCTGCAATTAACACACAGAAAACATCTCACAAGGTTACATTATTTCTTAATTGATCCATTGTACGAGTCTTGTACTTCTATGATGACATTACTCATTTTTAAAAAATGCATTGTTCATTGTGTAAAATTAGTAATAAATGGCCTAATTTACATATTCAAGAAATCTGGCAAATGTTCACAATTTGTGGCATTTTTAATTACTTGAAATGGATGGATTACTTACCAAAATTGTTTCTTTGTCAGATCAAGAGTGCCAGTTGGTTTCTGGGTAACAGAGGAAAAAAATAAAGGGAAATATTTAGTAGTTTCAGCACAAGCCAACAAGAATCTTTATGCCCTTGGGCACCTTAAGAGGTTAATTCAGCCATAGTTCCTTGTCATTGAGCATCACAGTAATATCAACAAGAAGATTGATTGTTTCACTCACTGCTTGATTAGATTTAGGCATCATGAGATACTTGAGAACAAAGATCGTGGTTTTGGTAAATATTCACAATGTCAACCCTGAATGTTAAAAGGGAACTTCCGATTTAATGCCCAAGTGTGAACATGTGATGAGCTCAAAGTAAGAGCAGGATTGTTTATCCCACATTATGCAAAGTGGGTTTCTCTAATTTTTTGTCCTGTAACCTCAGTCATACTGGCCGTATGAAAGGAGTTGGTGTTTTGATTTCTGCTTCCTGTGGTCCGCATGTCAGAGTAAGATACATGATAATGAAAGTGCTGCATGTGTACAGTAAAAGTATTGTGTATGTGTGTGTGTGTGTGAACAGGTGAATGTGGCTTGTAGTGTAAAGCAATTTGAGTAATCAATAAAGCCCTATATAGATGCAGTTATTTTCATTTGTACGTTACCCTGTAATTGAATCCTTACACAGAGGAACAAATGAATTGCTCAAATGTCAAATAGCAGATGGGACTGAGAACCAGTAACAATTTCAGCCCACTAGCAGGGTTAGCAGACTGTGTGGTCAGTGAAACTGAAGCAAAATTATTTTTACTGGTCACCCACACAGAATTTGCACATATCAAATGACTGAATATTACAAAGCACAACTAACAATGTATGCACTCTGGAGACCTTCTTTGTCTGTAGGCAACAAAACCATACTATATTATCTAAATATTATATAAAGTAAAATTAAGAAAGTTAATATACTATACTGAGTTCTTATTTACATATGACACTTTAAATGTTGGTAATTATATACAAATGCAGAACTAATATGTCTTACAAACAGCTTGGAGTCATATGGGGCTTGGAGCCTGCCCCAGTACGCATTGGGCAAGAAGTGATAGTTTGGCACTATTACAGGTTGCCAATCTATCACAGTCGAACACACAAACTCTCTCACACACATAACACATTCACACCTACAGGCAATTTAGAATTTCCAGTTCACCCAACATACATCTGTGAGTGGAAACTGGAGCAAAGTCAAAGATGCATAGCAGTGCAACTTCTGATAATAATAATAATAATAATAATAATAATAATAATAATAATAATAATAATGTTTTATTTTTCTTTAATTATGTTATCTTTTAGAATTACACTTTGGAAATTATAATTTCCAACAAAAGAAAACAAAGAAGAAAAGAAAAGTAGAGAAGCTTTTTTTCACGTTTGTCATCAATCATTCTATTTGAGTAATGCATCCAAAAAATGTAGCACTGTCAATAACATAGTATGCTTTGTGGAAATTCTTTGCAAGTATTGAAAAGTGAGACTATAAAGTGCAAAGATGCTTTAAAGCTAACAAAAACAAAGAGCTGTGTCTTAGAGGGAACCCCCCCCCCCATCCCCGAGTCTCCTGAGATGTCTCTCCTCGACACCAAGAAGAAGAACCCTTTGCCAAATGGCACAGTGCCCTTTTATGTTACTTTCTCTGCTTTATCCACATCACAAAACCGCATTGCTGCTGTTAGCTGATGAAGACAAGAAACAGCTGTGGTGAAGCAGCAATATTTTAATGGCTCCACAAATCTTTGAATGGTTTGTCATTGGGGGAAACGACCTGGGCCAACCCCAAAATCATTGTAGCCTCCATCTGGATGGAAGCAGTCACACAGGTCCTCGTTTCTCTCCATCTCAATCTGTGCAGCCCTCTCAGTGTTTACAGAAGCCGGGCCCGCTTGAACCACCACTTGCCAAGATGTGGCATGTTTATCAGCATCTCTCTCTGCACACAGTTACATGCAGACACATAAACACAGATGCACATGCAAACACAAACACAAACACACATTGTCTATGTGTCTCGTTGAGTGGCCAGATAAGAAAACATGACATTATCTTTTTGGTGTGCCTGTGTACCAATGCATGCCCACTCACACAAGCACATTTCTGTCCATGTGTGAACACACTTAATGTGTATACTGTCAAAATGCTAATGCCATATCTGCCTTGATGACCTTTTCTTCTTTGTTGATGCCCGGTGTTTTTATAAATACTGTGCTGATATCCTGGGATGTGTAATTACCGCACTGCAGCAACACACTGCCTCTTTATTAGTTTTCTGACAATGGCCTTCCTCATCACTGCTGAGCACTCTGTGTATGTGTGTGTGTTTTAGTGTGTGACAGGGTATTCTGTTGTCCTGTTTGCACAGCTGAATCCTATAGTACACTAGCAGTTCTCATGCTGGTGCTCTTTGGTTTAAGTGTGTGGTGTTGCTTCTATTTATATGTCAGTGTAGCTCAACAATAGTCATAATATCCATAATATCCCATTTCTTATCCAGTTATTCATCTACAGGAGCTTCTTAGAAATTATCTTTGGGGATTCATAAATGGATCATATCCAGTCCAACACACAGATGAAAATAGGATGGAGGGATTTAACTGAGCAGATGTGTGAGTGTGCAGCATTGCTTCAACAAATACCACATCGGATCAAGTTAGGATTCGGATCAGGTTTTATCAACACAAAATGTAGGCTAACATTTACAATGCAAAAATAGAAGTGGGTTTCCTGTCTTTGTTGCATCACTGGTGCGTAGGGAAAATGCGTGTCAAAAAGGTCTATGTGAATACGTAATGGGATCTTGGTCTGCACTGGCTCGGCATTTGTCGATAAGGATCACACTCCCCAGGTTCGACCCAGGGGATTAGGGCAGAGGCCGTTTGATCTTAGTGGTTTTGCATAAAAATCACAAGTCTCCAGAATCCTGTAGCAAAGGAGCTGAGTTAGCTAATTGGGTG
>VUQG01010261.1:4497-22624 GCA_015106755.1 Etia nguti | reverse complement strand
GGAGTTGGGGGGGGGGGGGGGGGGGGGTGGGGGGGGGGGGGGGGGGGGGGGGGGGGGGGGGGGGGTGCTGCTACATGCCGGGCTGGACTTCGTGTGGTGTCCTCAAGATGCCTTTGACAATGTTGCAATTACAGTAAAGTCAGAGTGCTGTGTTAATGACACTTTCAAAGAAGAGGAGACTAGGGGGTATTTTGGGTCATGGAGCAATGTAACAATGCTTTTAAATATAGCTAACAAACTCTCTCAATAGTGCAGACGTGTAAGCACAAATAACAACTTATCCCAATCAGACAGGAAACTAAACTTATCCATCATCAAATAAAAGCTGTGGTCAGCCGCAACGTATCAGAGCGTATCCTGCTCTGAAACTGCATTCAGGGTCCCCTGCGTCCACATCGGATCCACATGTGCCTAAGCAGCCAACACAGCAAAAGCAGAGGGGGTGTGCCAGTTACGGAACATAATTGCTACTAATGACCATTAGGAGTTTGGTTTTCATCCTCCGGGGACTGCAGAAAAGGCCTTCCGTCTTATCAGTTGATTAGAAACAAATAGAGGGGGCCGGATCCTGCATATTAAGTAAACAGGGGGCTAAAATGGTGTTACTCTATCAGGAGAAAGCCTAATGGAGTTGCTGGTAGCTCATCCTCTGCTAATGTGTCAGCAAATGGACAGCTACTCAGAATCCACTTGTCAAATATTGGTAACAGTTTGGGGGGTTTTTTTCTCCTGCCAGTTGAAACTGTATCTGAAAATAACCAAACAGCAACAAAAAAATAATTCCATCAGCCGCGTCTTAGAGTTTAGTTTCCTGCTTCTAACAGTGAAATGCTGTAGACCTTTGCGCTGCTCTGTAGTAAAGACACTTATGTTTTTCCAGCAGCAGTGCTGGTATCCAACTGTCAGCGATGGCAGCAAAGTTGTTTTTTCCTCTCAGAGGATTCATTTGCATTATGCAAATGAACAATTGATATGGATCTTCTCCCCTCCGATGAACATTTTGCACAGCAATTTGCCAAGCAAGTAATTACTTATTGACAGAATGATATTACACAGGAAATTGTTGTATAAAATGGCAAACTCATCTCATTGAAATGGTGGCAAAAATAATAAGAATAACAATAATAAAATTAGAAGTCATCAGTTAAATGGACATGAGTTATGGGGGCTTGCACTCATCACAGCTCTTAGTGCGCTCACTTCACTGCCACCTGTGGTTGCACTCTGGGCTCGTGGCTTTGCATTTTAATTAATTCCAAACATTATTAAGGATACAAATTCACTGTCTCACTCGACTGCACTACGCAATGTAGTTGAGCTGCAGGAATATCAGCAATTATCCATATTGTGATGGAATATTTATGCTGTGTTTGTGTATCCTGCATGTCACATTGTGTTCTACCTACTGATAACACTTTCTTTTTTACTTGTTGTAACATGCTAAAACTGGAGAAATGCAAAATATTTGAAAGTGAATAATAACTCTCAGTATGTACATATGAAAATGTGAAAAAGAGACTTTTCAACTTTCAGTCACACCTACCCCTTTTTTTGGCGGGGGGCCTTTTCTCCTGTTAAAATATAAATCAAAGACTGGCTTCAAAAACTATGAATATGTCCATATATCTGATATTGTTTTTTAAAGTTAGTGTAATATCAGCTCTGAGTGAACGTCGAAGCATTCATCAACAGACAGCATTTAAACACTGTGACCTTTAATAACCTTGGTTGAAAAAAAAAGCTGCACAAAGCGAGTAAGGAAGGCTCTCTGGTCAGCAGGACAAACTCGGACTTCTTTTTAATCACCTAATTCATAAGGACCATTTATATTTCCTTTTTTCTGTTCCCACCTTTGTTGCAGAAAGAAATTATTTTTTCAATGCGCTTGTGTCAGCGCCATTCCAGCTCTAATATCGAGCATCCCGAGAGATTGGCACCTGGAGGAAAACAGAGAGGGAAAAAGAAAAAAAAGGGCCAGTGTGCAGCTGCATTTTCTTCCTCAGTAATCGAATCCCTCAAAAGGGGTCCATTTTTCTTCATCTCCCCAGGTCCACAGGACCTTTAAACAGAGCAAGGCACCAAAAGAAGGCGCCATAGAACACAATTATAATTCCAATATAGTCTTGTAAAGAAAATGTAAACAGATAGCCAGGCTGCAAAGCTGCCCCCATTTTCCCAGAAGACTGGTAATAAAGTAGAAAAGATGTAATACTGGAAGAGGCTTTTTACCCCCTGTCCTTTTCTCACTCCAGAAATTGAAAAGTGTGGCTCTCTGCAGTGGTGCTACTAGAAGAAGGGATGCTCTGAGATTTATGAGAGATTTAAAGGGGAGACAGAGCCGGGGTAGATTTTACCAGAGGCGTTAATGTGGTTTTGCAAATGAACTTTAATGCACGAGTATTGATAAGAATAAATGCTGCTATGCAGCAGTAGCAGAATGCTTTTTTCTAGTACAGTAACTGCATGTTTTGTCACAAGCTTAATTTCAGAACCCTCCAGACTCTGACAGGGGACACAAACAAGCCACCATCCCCTCCAGAAGTCTGAACAAGAGCAAATTGGTGGCAAATTTTGATTTGTAAGAGCGTGCAGCTTTCCTATTGGCAAATCTTGAATTCTCAGAGCGAGACATTTTTATCCCTTCCTATACAGTAGTTTCCCCCACTCGTGAATATTCTGTTTGTTGTGTGATGTCTTGGGGGTAGTGTTTGTTTTATGCCCGGTTTTGTTTTTTCTCCAGTTTATTTTCCAATCATTGGAATGCAGAGAAAAACAGCAATAGGCTACTTATGATAATTTCCTGGCAGCGGTTGCAACTGTTCTAATAATTATTACTGGTACTGGAAGCTGCTGGGGCACACAGCTCAGGGGTTTGTGCATGTGTGTGCACGTACCAGGGACCAGTGTCTTTCTGTTGGACTCGTTCAGAGCAGTCCTCAAACTTGAAATCATCCATCATTTATACTTCAGTAACAGTCATGTAAGGTCAGGAATGTTCAGTCAGTAAGACAAGCTGGATGCTTAAACAGTGTTGCTGGATTTTCAGCTGTTTTAGAAAAAGTCTATTCTTATTATGCAAAAGAGGTGATGACCAACATCTGCTGCTGCTCTTTGCCATATGGGCTGTTTGGTAAGATCCAGTGATGTGACCTTTAGCATTTCAGTGTGAATCCAGTCTTGTAGAGTTACTCACTTTGCCTGAGAGAAAATAGGCTCCAGGAGTTGGTTAGTGGGATGAATGTGTGGCTATGCAGTTTCCCACCAAGTGTAAATCACAGAGAGAAAGAGAAAGGCATGGATGCTTGTTCTTGTGAGAGTGTGCATGTATGAATATCCATGTACCTTCCTCTGTGTGTGTGTGTGTGTGTCGATCTCAGTCCGGGCCAAGAAGCAGTATGGCCCGGCAGGCTGGGAACGAGTGGAGAAGGGGGGTGTGACAGTTTAGTGTGAGAAGGGGAAATGGCATGGTGCTAGTGAAGCTAGTCATCCGTCTGCTGTGACACCCAGCATGCATGGGAGATGTCCCCAGGACTCGGCAAAGGCAGAGGAAGTGTGGTCTTGCAGAAGAGTAGGAAGTGTCATTCTCTCTGTAAGTGTCACTGTCTCTGGTTCGTTGTCTTCCTGTTACACATGGCCACCATGTCCCTGATTAAGATTTGCTGTCACATTCTAAATGTCCAGCCACCTTATTGTACAAACATTTTTATAACCTGCTGCACCCTGGACTATTCCCCAGGCCTATGAAATACATACCCATGAAATATATCATCAGCTGTGACACTAAGTCTTATGAATGAAAGGACTGAAGGGTCCAGTTTTCTGCTTATTCTTAGATGTTAAGAACTATCACCACTTTTGCCACACCAGTTTTTTCTTGCTGCAGGGAAATATACATATTTCTTGCTTATTTTATGCCCAAAATTCTGATTTCTGTCTCCCAAGGACCCAACGAACTCTTTTAAGTGTTCTATTTCATTGGATTAAGGAAAATATATTCCACAACAAATTAGCTCTTCATGACATACAAAGTTTAATATATCTCAATTCACATTTTCAGTAAGTAGAACTTTTAATGGACTTTTATTTTTAATGATGGCAGCATTTTGAAGGGAGTATTCAGTTGCTTGTGAATCCTTGTGAGGCAGTAAACACTACACAAACATGATCATCCTATCTATTGAAGAGTGAAGGATAACTCACATTGAGAACACTTGTTTAGATTAGTTTTTCAGATGAGAAATATAGGAAAGGAACAGAAGGATGAAGGTCCATGCTGGAAAAGCATCGAGGATGTTGCCCTGTGTATCTGAGGACACTGCTCATTGAAATAAAGGTTTTACACTAATTGAATGTGCTTTTTTAAGGGGGGGGGGGGTGTATTTGTATTTGTTTTTTGTTCACTCATACGTCCGTGGGCTTCCAATACACACTATATATGTATCACTAACAGAACAGATAAGACAACAAAAGATAAGAAGAAAATACATGTCCTTTCATTTCTAAGGTCTTAGGTCTCAGTACATATAATAATTCATCTGGTCCATAACAGGTCTTAAAATTAGGTACAACCTAATTTTTACCTTACTCTAAAGTACAACATATGACATGTTACGCTGTGCCATTATTTACTTAACAAAAATGATTATTACTTCCATAGGAATTAAGAAGGGAAGTGGCAGGCAGGTGCTGATAATCGCATGCACTTCATTAACCAATTATCAGCAAGTGTGACCGCCTCTAGAAAAGCAGTAGTAGTTTGGAAAGACGGGAAAAGATGTCAGCAATGATCTCAAAAAAGCAACTGTTGCTGCCCATCAATCTGGGAAGGGTTATAATGCCATTTCCAAGTCCATCATTCTACAGAGAGATTATTCACAAGTGGAAAATGTTTAGGACAGCTATCGATCTTCCCAGGAGTGGACATTGCTGCAAATTGACCCCATGGTCTGAGCATGCAGAAAACCTGCAAAAAACCACAAGAGCTAAATCTCAGGCTCTACAAGCCTCAATTAGCATGTTAAATATTAGTGTCCATGATAGTAAAAATAGAAATAAAATGACTGAAGAATAATACCTTATTCGGAAAAGTTGCCAGGATAAATCCTCTTTTCTGTAAAAAGAACATGGCAGCACAGGTTAGCTTTGCAAAACTGCATCTAAACAAACAAAGACTTTTGGTGTCCTTTGGACAGATCAGAGCAGAGTGGAGATGTTCGGCCGTAATGCACAGTGCCATGACATATCAGCACAAACACAAACACCTCATTGCAGCCGTTTTATAGCCACAGGACCTTTGCACCTTGCAGTCATTGAGTTGACCGTGAACTGCTCTGTGTATCAAAGTATTCTAGAGTCAGATGTGAAATCAAATCAACAACAGAAAGAGTAAATGAAAAAGAAAAGAATCGTGATTTTGCAATGACCCCGTCAAAGTCCAGACCTCAAACCAATTGAAATACGCCAGGAGAGAGAGCTGTGCATAGATGAATACACATAAACCCCAATGAACTGAAGTAATGTAAAGAAGAGTGGGTCAAAGTTCTTTAAAATGTGAGAGGCCGATGAAGTCATACAGAAAATCATTACTTAAAGTTACTACTGCTAAAGGTGCTGGAAAAATGCAGTTGGGGGATTAAAATAATAAATTATGGAGATTTAAATATATCTTGTATATATATATATAAAATATTTAAAGACTAATACTGAATACACTAGAATGTATCAGAAGAGATATCATGTAAATCTGTTTCCAGGTTGCACTTGTTCTTTCAGTAATGATCTGCTTGGTTCAAGATAAATAATTCTGTCTCTCTGAATAATTTTAACTCATTTAATGTTTTTAGAAGAACAACCTATTACGTTCAGTATCACGTTTCTCGCAGGGCTGACCCAGTTGGGAGAGCGAGAAAGACAAAGAGAGACAGTGGGATTGAGAGGGGAGCCAAGGTTGCTGGGATTTTAATGGCTCCTGTCTGCCAAGTGTGGTCATGAGCCTCCAGTGCACAGACAAGTCCTAATCAAAAGTCTCATACCGTGTGAGTGACAGCATCAAAGTGCATCTGCACACTGAAGTGAATTCTCACAACTTTCTGATTTCTTCACAATTAAAGTGTATACACGAATGGAAATGCACGCTGTGATGATTTCTTCCGCCTTATTTTTTCAACCCTCTCTTTCTATTTCCTCTATCCTATCGTAAACAACTCGAGCGCTTCTCCCGTTTGCCTGCTATGTTTGTGTACATTATTTCCCAACCCTCAGGAGGCCCAGGGGAGGAGATGGAGAATTAAAAAGGGAGAGGAAGAGCTGAGGGGTGAAAATGCAGAAAAGAGAAATGTAGCTGAGAGGAAGACGAAGAGAGGCAGTCAAAGCTAAGAGAATGTGAGAGGGCTGTATTTTCACACCATTACTGTTTGAAGAACATTTTAGCACCCTGAGAAACTACGCTACATCCAGAAAAAAGATGTGCTACTGCATAAAAACATCTTTCTGGAAGACAACAGTGTGACCACTGCAACAACAGTTGACCAACAAACTATAAACAGAACTTGAATAGTTTCCCATCTCAAAGACACGACACAGTAGCTTGTCTTTGTTCAGTGGTGTTCAAATTTTCCTCTGTGTCTGTCTTTCTGCTATTGCACAGTTTGCCATAAATATTTCAGGCAATACAAGTTCATCTAAAACATTTCCTTGAGTGGTAGGAAGTAAAAACTTCAACAGGATAAAAATTTAGTTTTCAGGTTCATAGTTTCTATCTCTATTTCCCAACCTCCCATTAGTGGATTGGCTACTTAAGTGCTGCTTCCTATCAAGGGTACAACAAAACCACACAAACTAGAATGATGAAAATTACTTTCCTGGCTTCTATTTTTCTGTATGGCAACCGTAACATGCCTGGAGTGTATTTCAAATGTAATTGAGTTTGGTACGTTCACAAAGGCGTAATAGTGTGCTTGGGAAAATCTGCACATTATTTCACTTTTGGATATGCTGCCAAACTTCTTTACCCAAGTATATTTGCCTCTTTCCAAAATCCACCTGGGACTCATTGACACTGTCATGTGACTGATTTTGTTTCATACCTGTGTCCTTTAGACCTTTCAGTCCACCCTAATCTCTTCTTCCAAAGTGACTCCAAAGCTCTTCTAGTTGGCTTTGATGTTATTAAATGAAAAGACCTCAGGTAGCAGTGGTTATGCTGGCACTTGCTCACAGCATCACACTTGACAGCAGCCTTTGGGAACACACCAAATTCAATTTCTTTTACTGCCAGCCTAATGACGATGACGACCTCACAGAGTAACTGCAAAGTTAAACTTTTATTTATTACAGACTCTTAGAGATTATCCCTGATGCTGTGACATCCTTTGTTTTTTCATCCACCCGTACTGAGAGTGCAGGTCAATAGGTTTGGCCACCCTGTTTCTGTGTATGTAAGCATTTTTGCCAGCATCTGGAGTGACTAAATGGATATTGGAAGCTGTTGCCGGAGCCGAAAGAATGTTGGACAATGGTTGAGATTGATGAGTGTTTGGGCGCTTTCCCTGTGACCCCACCGCATCTGGCAGGAACAAAGTCAGGCAGGTGTGACAGCCAGCATCCATCTACTAGTCAGCTGTAATAGGGAGGGGGCATTTGTACAGGGACACACACATACAAATACACACAAACTAATATGCACACTACAGGCTGTGTTTTCCACACAGTTTAGCAAGCAAGGATGCACACACTTATGTCTCTGTCTCTCTCTCTCTCAGTCACTCACGCACGCACGCACACACGCATAAAAAAAAACAGAAGACAAACAAAAAGAAAGAACGGTAAATTGTGCACACATTTATTTAAGCACACATGCACACTCAGAGTGACTCACTGACGAAAAAAAAAAAAAAGCCTTCCTGGCAAGCTTCACTGTGTGTCTTTCCAGGAAGGAGTCGTTTTGCAGTGCTGAGTTTCTTCAAATGTCTGCGAGCTCTCATGTCTTATTACGGGAGACAAATGGCATGTCGTACCAACGGCGCATCCCAACTGGTTAGCTCTGGACATGACAACCATCGCAACACATTTCACTTCGCTGTGTGCGCTCTTCTGTTGGTTAAACATCTGAAACAGTCAGACAGAACACATGTTGGGATTCGACATGTAATCACCAAAATATATGCAGCTTATTTGGGGTTTCGGTTAATTAATAGACAGTAGCATGTTGGTTCCATTGCTGCTTAAACAGAGGTCTTGAACCCAAGTTGCATTACATAAAATGTGAATGAAATGTAAACCATTCAGCTATGCCTTTGGTGCTTTGTTTTTTTTTTCTGGAAATAAGGAGTAATAGATCACATTTATTCTCAAGTTCACATAATTCTCATTTCTGAGATTTTTTTTTAGTACAATATACACATTTTTTTTTTTAATATATACATTTTTTTTAATTATTAGAATGATAGGTTCAAAAAGTTATCCTGGTGATAGCTACTGAAATATAAGTCCCTCCCTAAATGACACTATTATTTAGCTGTATTAACATTAGGAAATGTGGCTCTGCACTACTGTATTCTACACATTTTCCTAATAAAGAAAAGATCCCCAGTTTGATCCTGGGACGAGACACAAATCCCGTGAGTGTTGTGTCAGGAAGGGCATCTAGCGTAAAAATCTGCCAAATCACATATGTGGCGCTACCTGCTGTGACAACCCCTTGTGAACAAGAAAGCAGCTGAAAGTAGCTCATTAAGAGTAGGAAATCATTTTGAAAGCGATAGCATTCTCTAATCCTTTGCCTAAAGTCATATTATGCTACTGCAAGAGTTTGGGGTAGCGCTCACTTATGGATCCTAGTCTATTATACATGTCATGATTTCCCTCAAAAAACACTAGAAAAAATAGAGTATAGCAGTATAGCAAAATTAAAATTCCTGCCAGTGGTTCTGGTGGGCCAACAGAAATAAATTCAGAAATGATTTACAGATGCAGTCCACAGATAAGGTCCATTATGATTTTCTTTTTACAGAACTTACTCCATGTAATAGAATATAACATTTGGTTTCAGGCTGGCTGTCTTAGCGCACAAAAGCAGAATCAGCTCCCCACCAGCACTAGCAGTGAAACTAGGCATCCATGTAAAGAGGTTACTTTAATTTTGCCCATAAAGCACAATATTATGTAAGCTTTTCTTAATATTGGAATCAAAGTAATATGACTTTCCACCTTTGATTTATTTTCAGGATTCAATTAAGACCTGGAAAAAACTGACATAAACAATTTTGCAAAGCCTTATGGCAAAAGCAAAACAGTGTAAATACAGTATTATGAGAAAATAGGCAGAACTGTGTGAGACAGTGGTACACTTAGTTAGTGAAACCCCTAACAACCACCATGGATGCATCAGTTTGCCCTTGATGCAGTTATTCTTACAGGCATGACAGTGGGTGCAGTAACTGGAGTATAGAAACTCGTCTAGCATGGGGCCCAGATTTAGTGCGGTGCCACTTCATTGATAGATATGACTACAGGTGTTCTACAAAATGTTTTTCTCCATCTTTTTATTGAAGTTCTGAGACATAACAATCAAACTATAATCCAGTTCTTCATCTTAGCCAATTTAACAGACACAAAAACGCAGCAGGCATGAAACCACAACACACAGTTAATTTCATCCCAGAGGATCCACAGTGTCTGTGACTGGCTGGTGTGAGTTAGTATTCCGCTCACCTTATACCAAGTCTTTCACTGAAGGGGTATGCTTGGAAATCCAAAACTGAGCTCAGCATATAATCACTGCTGTCTACCTCAGTTTTTAATTTACATAGCAATTGCTAAATAATCGCAGTATTAATATTATTTTGGTTTGATGGAGTATTTACCATGACACCATAAGGCTAAAAAACATTAAAACAATTGTTGTACAGATTTTTTTGTTTTGTTTTTTGAATATATCTAAAAAAAAGGGTCTACATATAAGCTAAAAACATAAATTCAAGGCAGCGGAAACACAGTATATACTGATTATATGCTGGAAATAACTCAGTCAGCCCTGTGTGCTGTATAGGGAGAATGGTGACATTTAAGGAGGAAGGCCTGAATGCAGTCATGCTGGTTCCCTTTGCAGTAAAAGCATCTCTCAGCCGGGTGGTCGACGCCACTATTGTTAGAGTGCCTTACTGCGTCAAGCCCCAGGGTACTGGCTCCATTCACCCCCACCTCCTACTTACCCTCCACCACCATCACCGTCACAGCTCCCATCCCTCTGCTGGCATGGAAAATCCCCCATGAGCCTCTTCTCTGATGTAAATCACAGGTAGGGGAAATGTGAGCCTGGCTGATGCACCGGCACTGTGCCGTGAAATCTCTGTTGACATTACCGACGGGCGATTCCAGAAAAAGACACAGTGCGAGAGCAGGAGAGGAGGAAGAGAGTGATAAAGATGGGAAAGGAGCGAAGGAGAGAGAGATGTGAGGAGACGTGAGCATTTCAGAGAGTCACTTTTGACTTTCTTACTTTTTGACTCACTGTCTTGCCCACGTCTCCAAGATGATGGACTGAACTCAGTAGGCTGCGTGCTGTCAACCCCAATCTTGCATTGTGATTTGGCGTCTTTAATGATTTTTACCTTACTCTTTATAAGCTGACAGAGAGAAACTGCCATTTTTTTGTCTCTTAAAAAATGCTTCTTTAATTCAACTGCATCTTACTGTTATAATACCCTTAAGACCTAACCTGCTTTCTTACTTTTTGCTAGGCAACCTTTTAACAGACAAAGATTGATTCTTTTTTTTTTTTTTTTTTTCAGAGATGGTAGCTTTGTTATATGATAGCAAGTAGTAGAAAGATGAGGATAACTTGGAAATGAAGTGAAGGCAACAAGGGAATCAGGGAAATGGGTTATGAGAGGCAATTTTCATGCCCACTCCCATCTTATGAGCAGCGAAGGGAAGCGTAAATGACTTTTACTTTACTGTATAAAAATATTTAGTTGTACTTCATCGCAAGTGCAGCATTCTAGGAGAACCTTTGATATAATTTCTCTTTCTCGTCTGTGTTTTTGGCGTGTTGCAACTGGAAGCAAAAGTTGCCCCCTTTTAGCCAAAAGATTTTATTATGTAAGTGAGAGTCCTTAGTTGTTTGTTGTGGCAGATGAAGTTTGGGGATTTTGTCCCTGAGCGATGTGGGAATGCACTCGATGGTTGTTTGTGTTAGGTGAGTTAAGGCACAAAAAGATTGTCATTGCAATCTGCCATGTAAGACAACAGAAATGACTCTGTCTCTTTTCTCTTGTCTACTTTTTCTCTGTTCCTTGTGCCTTTGTTCTTTTTCTCCCCCTCCCTCCCCACTCTATGTCTCTGGGTCTGTGTTCCAGACAGAGTGTGAAACACGTATAGTGGCATCATGACACACAGAAGGAGTGCTTGTTCTTGTAGCAGCCGTCCACTCCAAGGTGATCTGACATCTTAAAGCAATGCTCTGTGCAATTGCACATTCACTCAGACAAGCGTGTTGACATTGCTGCCTAGCCAAAAGACCCCTCCTGTCCTCCCTTACCAATCTGAAGCTGGCTGCCAAGTGCTTCCGCGAAGAGGATGGCTTAATTGTTTCTGCCACAGCCATGCCTCTTCTTCATTTTTCTCTCTTTCCTTCCTAATCCCATGGACGGGAAAATGGAGCTGTTATTTGCATGTCTAATGATACTCAATATCACAGGCCTCTCAAAGGAGAAGGCACAGATGATTATTAATATAGCCAACGAAGCCCTCATTTATACTGCCTTTTGTTCTTAGGCCTGTGCAAATACTGCTTTCCAGTACCTGCATTTTTAAAGCCATATCCCATAGAGAGATACACTAGCTCTGAATATGGTAAAACTACGGCTGATAAGTGCAAAGCCTTTTTGTGACTCTATGAGTTTGGGCTTTGTGGATCTCTTTGTAAACCTGGCATAGATTTCTCATAGGCAAAAAAAAAAAAGTCTTAGTCAACATAATGTAGCTGCAATATTGATCATGCTGGACATGAGATCGATGTTCCTATCCTTAGATGGTTTTCACACATGCACGATATAATTTTTCTTTTTTGGCAACGGTTACTTGTAAAAAATATTCTGACTTTATGGGGCGATTTTTGGCATTCAAAGAAGATTAGAGTAATTTCTTGCATTTATCATCATTAACAAATAATAAATCCATAGTCTGGGTCTGTTTTAAGAAAGAATAAAGATGAAATGAAATATAGCAGAATTTTGCTCCAAGTCAAAAAAGTGGTTAGCCAAGGCTGTCAGAGCACATTATTCAAACTTCCATAATGTATTGTATACGGTACCTGCAGGAATTTTCAACACCAGCAATGCATGCCTTTCCAGCAGTGGCAGCTGGCATTGAAACTGGCTAATTTGCAAGACTTCTCAGGTTGAGAACAATGACTTTGACAGCTCGAACAGGCACTGTGGAGCACATCTGCATTTTTCCGCAGGAATAAGCCCAAAAGAATGGCTCCGACTCTGCATGCCTTCCAATTATGGAAATCTGAGCATATCTACATATGCTATACATAAAACACATTTGAAACTATGTTTTCAAAATTGGAACTTTGATTATTGCCCATTGCAGGTTTGTCCACTAATTTCATTAATTTATGGCTTTATGGACAAAAAAACAAAAACAAAAAACAACAAAAAAAACAATTTATGGCTTTACTTTTTTATTTATTTATTATATATTCATAATCATGCGTATACAATCCTTAATCTAAATGTGACTTGCCACACTTAGGAGAGGTACATTTGTTTTAGTGTTTTTGGTTAAAAGATTGTATGAAAATGTTGAGGTTTTTTTTTTTTTTAAACCATCATGTTATTTAATTTAAGTCATTTACCTGAAATGACGGCTATGCGAACACTGTTACATTTGAACTGTTTCTACAGAGTTAGTGATTTATTTGTCACATGCATAATTATACGAGTACAACGTGCAGTGAAATGTGTCCTGAAATGCTCCTCGACTGTGCAAAAAAAGAGAGAGTGACTTCTACATAGAGGAAAGTGGACCTCTATAGAAATCTTTTTAAATAGTTTACTATATAACATAATTCTATAGAAAGGCTGTATTGTCAGTTTATACAGATCACTTTTTCCTGCTTTGCTTTCCAACAATTGAGCTCCAAGATCTCTTCCGTGAAACTCACCAGCCGGCATGTGTTGTTTGTGACATTTAACAAGATCACAGGATCACAAGCTTGACAGATGAGTTTATGATACTTATCCACATCAGTACACATTTACTTGGTTGTTAAACGACGAGCAAAAATCAGAAAAAAAGAGAGTGAAAGAGAGGGTGGGAGGAAGAGCGAGAGGGAGAAAGGGGGAGTAAAATGTTGAAATATGAATTACAAACCCGAGCAGCACCATCTGGACCGAGAAAACACACATCATAGTGGAGAGCCGGCACATTGAATTAGACTTGCTACGGGATCCATCTGCACCTCGTGAAATCAATCTCATTCCTTGATTTGATTAGGTCGGCCACACAGAAGAAAGAGAAAACTGTTGTGGTCCTTGATTAAGCTTGTTTTGTTTAGCACCTCTCCACACCCACCCACTTTCGGCATGCTGTGTATACCGATAAGTTTGTGGCCCACAGGTAGGGTAATGGCAGCAGTCGAGGTTAATGTTAAAAAATCTCCCTCTATTTAACACTCGGCATGTGTGCCGTAGCCCTGTAGCTGAGCTCATTTACACTTTTTTCACGACACTGTCTCTTTATTGTTCACAATATTTCTTCCTTTTTTTTGTTTGTTTGTTTGCTTTTTTGCAAATCACAGGGTTTTTCTCACAAAGGCTTAAATCTGACTGCTGAGCTCTTCAGGGGCCACATGTGGAGCAGCCATGAATTGGACAAATGTGTTATATCAGAAGTCGTGTTGCTTTAATTTACCTTTGTTTTCTGGTTATATCAAGCACACACCAACCAACAAACTGATTGTCCAGTTCTCTCTTGTTCGAACAACAGGATATAATGAGCAGGCGGTAAAAATCTATACTGAAGATTACTTGCATACAACAGGTCTTTCTTGAACTGAGAGCCAATATTGCCGACAGCCTGAATGCATAATGCGCCATTGTTTTTATTTTCCTGTTTCCCATTCTCATTGCGGTGACACTGTACCCCGCTATGATTAAAATGCATCCTCCAATGTATCAACACTCACAAACAAAAGGCTTTTCATGGGTGGCTTAATCTAATTGTGTTGCCCTCTTTTACTAAAGGTAGCTGCTTTGACTTTGACTTATTCTCCAGAAGCAATAAAGTGCCAGTGGCAGTGAATGGAACACATGTGCCATTGCTCAAAGTGCATGGATAGACATGAAACACATTAGCCCTGATTGACCTTGGTACAGACTGCGCACAAATGCAGTACAAATTGTTGCCTTTTTTGTTTGTCTCATTAATTCATTGTTGTCTGGGAGACAAACTAAAGCAGAACGAAAGCAAAAGGTGATAGCTTGCTGACAATTCAGTTCTCTCTGTGTGTGAGTGTGTGTGTGTGTGTGTGTGTGTGTGTGTGGAGGGGGTATAACACTGGGAGACTCTTTACTGATTGTAATTACTGTACCTTTTCTGTGTGGAGTTGGTTTCAATTACAGACCATCACCTTTCCCTGTATATGGGTCGTGACACCATCTCTCTCTCATTGTCTCAATAAAGAAAGAGTGTCAGCAGTAATAATAAATGAAGAGGAAAATATGTGAGGCACTCTTCTCTCTTTTTGGCCTCTGTGAATACTGCGTTTGACCTCTGAAAAAAAAGCAATATTGATTATTGTTATATCGCAACCAATGGCCACAAATCCCAAAGGAATCAGTTCCTTTGTGCAATGTGCAAGGGAGCAGCAGTAGATAACGGAGCCTTTAAAACAGTTTATCTTGATTGAGGTATGTAAAAAAAATCTATATTTGCTCACCACGGAAGTAAAAATGACTGAGTCACATAGCATCTGAACGGATTTACTTAACGCCTTTAAATTTGGCCTCATTTGTGGTATAAAGAATTGAAGAGCTGACAGCATTTCACGTTATGATATTTCTGAATTAAACTTTCTATTTCCAATGCCCCGGCATCACAGAGCTTCACTATATGATTTCCTCCAATAAAGTCTTTTGTGGTTCACACCAGAAGGGAACTTTTCTGTCCAATTTGATAAACCGCTACGTGCCATGAGACAGACTGGAGGGAAAATGTTTCCAAGAATAGCTAAGTGTATCATATATCATGCATCGCACCATCTGTTCCGTACATTCAAAATGTTATTGCAATATTTAGAATTACAGATTATTCATGTAGGTGTAATTAACAGAGTCAAAATCCAACAAATGGGAAGAAGCTACAATTAATTCCAGACATGTTTGAGTAGAATCTATCTGGAGTAACTATTTAGGCTACAGTTGCCTGAGGGTGTACAGATGGAACAAAAAAGCTCTAATTTTATCAGCGGCAATGAATTACCCTCTATTGATCCCTCATTGCAGTATGGGGCCCTCTCAAATTAATTCTTTGGATTTCTTCTGTGAGATGGCATTACACTGAACAGATGAGGAGAACTGGGCCATATTAACTGACTGAGCTGAATAGAAAAAGGTCAACATCTGGCTCTTACAAAAGGTGCTATGTGAACTAGTTCATGCAGTGCACGGCCTTGAGGGGTTCGTATACATTTTACATAACAACATGCCGTCTACTCCATATTTAATGGTTAACATGGCATTTCTACTCCGCATTATCGCCCGGTCAGACCACGCAATCTCAGTTAAACAAACCCACATCGGGATTGTGCTAAACATGACATTTAGAGTCAACACAGTGATGCATTATACAGCACTTCTTCATGCTGTCCTGCACTTTTGGCAGTGTGCTGCATTAAATGTGTTCAGAATGCTTGTATTATGTAATAACAGTGGAAAGAATCTAAGTGCTTTTCCTGATTTAGTAGGCAATTTGGGGTACTAGTACTGTATTGGTACCCCTTTCTGATTCTTGAAGTTTCCACTCTTTGATATTTTAGAAAGGAATGTGTAGTTTCAAATAGCACAGTGTTTGAACTGTTACTATAGCTCTTACAGATGGATTACTTTTCAGCTGTTCAGCAAACTATAGCTGGCTTTTATTAAAAAATAAATATGTTTTTCAGCAGCGCTACAACATTAATCTTCTTTTCAGATTGTTTGCAACTGTTTAATGGGTATAAGCAACAAAATTATTTAGAAAATAATAATAAAAATAATGATAATGAAAATAAATAAGTAATTAAAAAAAACTACCCAGTATAATAAGACAAAATTGAGTGTGTGTGTGTTTGTCAGTAACAGAATGTAGTTAGTATTTGGTATCTTAGGTTCTGAGCTCATATGATAATTTGTCACATATCATTCATTCATTCTTTTTTGGGGCACAACAAATGCTTTTACTTTTCCTGCTTATCCTATATTTAGCTAGAACACTGTGATTCCATGTATAATATTAACTGCAGACCTGGAACAATTTTACATTTTTGTACATTTCCGCAAACAAAAGTAATGGATCTGAGTTCTTCCACCACTGATAAAAAAAACCCCCCGCAACACAGTTGCAGATCGAATTCATCAACCTCTGACCCTTACTCCAACTGAAGTAGACTTTGCAGAAAGCAATCCGACGTACTGTGTGAAGTCCTTGCAGACGGTAGCTGACAAGCATCACAGTGACAGTATCTCCTCCCTTTCCCTCTTTGCGTCAGTCTTTCTCTCTCCTTCTGCAGTCCTACTGGTACATACATAGGAGGAGAACATGTCCTATCTACCATTTGGCCTGACAACTAGGGAAATCATTAGTTCCTTCTGTAGGGCTACACTTAAGCATCAGGAGCCCAGGCCCATGGCGTGGGTGGGGGCGGGCGATATGTGGGAGTAGAATCTGTAGAATCTTCCTCATTAGGACACAGTGATTGTTCAAGTGATTGCCGTAAAAGCTCATCTTCAGCAGGGACTGACATGTTTCCTCCTCCGCTGACAGGATAAGCAGTCCCATGCAGCCCCTGATTGGGAGTTGCGGTTGGCAAATGGAGGTGTGCAGTTCTCTATGTGTATGCGTGTGTCTGTGTGTGTGTGTACTGGCAGACATCGGAGCATACAAGTATTGCCACAGGAAAATATCTTCTGTCAACCAAGGCTTTTTTTCCTCTGAACTGCAGCTTCAAAAGATATGGATGTCTGTCTTTTCAACAACCTGACCTACAGCGGCTGAGGCCAGAGACATAATAACTTTCCCAGCCTGGATGCACTTGCTGCACTTACAGACAACGTTATTTCTTCTTTGTGATAGATTTGGTTTACATTCATGGAATAATGCAGTCAATGCTTACTTTAGTTATGAGAAGACTGGACATACACATGACAGCAGTAGTATGTTTGAGTACTATTTGAGTTTTAGCAATGCGTTGACTCTCTTCCAAGTCAGATGGTAATATCGTCAATGCCATTCTTACTAGGCCAATGCAAAGTCAACACAGACACAACAGACTATGTGGTGTAAGCTTTCCTCACCCTGTGCTCAGAATACTTGTTGTTTTCTGACACCAGTGTAGCACATAATCATCACAACTACAGTGTTGTTATCCATTATCTGCTAGTTTCCTGAATGCCACAGTCAATGTCACTGATTTTTGGTGATGTTTTAGTTGCCCAGGCAACTCAGTTAATGACAGGGACCTGTGACAGACTTTTTTTTTTCCAAGTAATTGTACTCTTTGATGAGAATTTGTGCACTCTAGTGTGAAGGCTGTGTACGAAGTGGGTTCCCAGGGCATTTAGAGGAGACAGTTTTGAGGATTGTTGTTGGTTATAGCTAGCTCAACTCAACCCTTCGTAAATTTAAAGTCAAAAGTGGCAGCTTCTGGGAAAATGACTGAATGTGGGACTTTTCTTTTTCAAAAGAAACACAGCGTACCTTGCTATAAAGGTTTTATTCATCTTCTGAATTTTTGTTAGTTGTTAGTGACAAGGCAACATTGCTCTACCTTGAAGCTATACAATGGTTTAATGTAATTTAAAAAAAAAAAAAAAAAAAAAAAAATTTTTATAAAAACAAAAAAAAAAAAATTAACACC
>VUQG01010258.1:35277-73135 GCA_015106755.1 Etia nguti | reverse complement strand
TTAAATATTAATAATTAGCAATATTTATCAGTGAAAATCTCCAATACATTTTTGTGCTTTTCTATGTTTCACAGGGAAATATGAAGTTGTTTTCTGCGTTTCATTGATGCGGGGTTTGTGGGTTTTTTTTTTTTTTTAAAAGCCCTTCCATTCTGATGTTGTATTACCACACGCACAAACACACAAAGGCACACTTCTCGGCAGTGAGTCATCAGAAAGTAAATCCTCTGTTTCTGAGCATCTCCAAAGTAAACATCTGTGTGTCATTATTAATATCCTGCTCACTTCTCTCCTTTGTAGTACATGTGGGACTACTGGACGTTGGGAGTGTGAGCAGAACGCCTGTCTGATTGAGCCGGACATTATCCAGGCTGTCAACAGAGGAAGCTATGGGTAAGAAACAAATAAATATAGACACACACTTATAATACATTGTTTGTAGTTAAAAACACATGTGTCATTGTGTTTTTAGGTGGCAGGCAGCTAACTACAGTGAGTTGTATGGCATGACTTTGAATGAAGGCATCCGCTACCGACTGGGCACACAAAGACCATCAAGAACAGTCATGAACATGAATGAGATTCAGGTACAGGACTCTTCGTTCATTAAATCATCAAATCATGGTCAGAAAAATAAATATATGGGTGATCTTTCTAAAGGCTTAGATACAAAACTTCACTGATTAGACTCTTTTAAAAAAAAAAAAAAAAAATTATTTATTTTTTTTATTTCTCACCTGTAGTTTGGCTCTTGTCCTGCCTCTCTCTTCCCTTTCTTCTTTTTCCCCTCTCCTCCAATTGGTTGCAGCAGTTTTCTAGGATCTTTAATTTGCAATATAAAACACACTGAGCTGTTGGCTGGGCTATTTACATAAAATTAAATTAAATTCACTTAGGTGTCCTTGATATAGCCATACAGGAACTGTAAGAATATAACTGTACTGGTTGCCACTAGGTGTAACCTCTTAATCTCTGACTTTTCACTTAAAAACGACAAAAGGCATAAATACAAATAAGTAAACTACAACAGAAACGATTTTTATTGTATACATTGTTCGCTTATTTTTGTATTTAAACAGACATTTACACTCTCATGAAGGTGAAATATTACATAGAAACACCAGTTTTTAAAATCAGAGTATATGAAATTTGATTAACGCTGAATTTAAAGAACTGTCGTTTCCGTTCTGTAGCCATGATTGGAACATATGCTGAATTAGTCAAAAACTCTGTTTCCCACTTGTGTGAGTGTATGACATAAAGAGCAGGGATGTGTGTAGAAGCAGGAAGTTTTACAGACAGGTGAGAATAAAAAGAAAAAGTTACTCATATCTTTACTTTTTTCTTCTTTTTTTACAAGCTCTTGCACGCTTGAAACCTATTACAAACAAGTGAGCACTGATCAAAACCTGCTTCACTTAATTATGGTTGCCTGCTGGTATGTAACGGCCTCTCTGTCAGGAGATCTCAGCTTGCTCGGTCTTTGTTTACATTTTACCCAGAAAGATTACATAAGACGGAACCAAAACATCACATAGAGAAGATGGAAAGGATGGTGGCTGCCTTGAGAATAAAGACTGACTTCCTCTTGGGTCTGCGCCTTCCCACTTCGCCCTGCGTGCATCCATCCCCACCTCGAAATTTTGTAACACCCCCCTACTCCTTCCGCCGTAAGCGTGTCCCTACCTGTGCCACAAATCAGATCACAGCCCATTCATAAAACTCTCACTCTCTCCCCATTTCTGTTGTTTCTGCAGACTCGTGTCACACGCACGCAACGCTGTACTCTTGCAGCATTTTAGTTGACTTCGGATCAGGTGCTTTTTGCACCTTTGACCTGCCAGAGCTCCAAATCTCTGAGCAGCAGCACATTCCTTAGTGATGTATCAGGTGGCCGTCTGTGCTCTGAATACTTCACTATTAAGCAGTGGAATGCACCGCGGGCAGCCAGAGTCTTTGTCAGAGAGAAAGAGAGGAAGTTAGCTGTAGCGTATGTTCATCACATAATACCAGGAGATATGAAGAGAGCATCTGACAATAGGTGGCGATTAAATGAGCATGTCTGAGTGAAAGCACTCTATCAGGAAGACATTTACACTCTATAACAGAAGTTTGTCATCATGATGAAACCCTAATATAACCAAAGAGACTCGTGGTTTCACAAAGAGGATTGGCTTCAGAGGGTCCTGTCTATTCTGCAACGTCAGAAATGGATTCTGGTTCTAATGGTTGTGTTTTTGTTTTTTTTTGTTTTTTTTTATGTGGCGTTTGATTAGCAAACTTATGTAATCTGCCCATGATCCAAGCTTGTATTACAAAGCTGCCCACAAGTATTTTAATTGCAGCCTTCAGTTTGTGTTCTGCTGTGGCCAAGCAGTTACACTATACTACCTGAGACCACATTCAAGCAACCTGCGCTGCTGCACGTAAATGTTAGGGCTCTTTTTAAATACCGTTTCCTTTCTTTTCCCTATAACTTCATGTCAGACATCTTGGATTGTGAGTTGGTAATAATAACTGCTTTTACTGAGGCCTATAAATGTTTTTTTCGTGGGTTGCTGCAAAAAAGGGAGTTGGAGCAGGAATGAACAAACTTCTTTCCTTCTCGCAGATGAACATGGATCCTCAGAGCGACAATCTGCCGCCCTACTTCAATTCAGCAGAGAAGTGGCCGGGGAAGATTCACGAACCCTTGGATCAGGGCAACTGCGCTGCTTCCTGGGCCTTCTCAACAGCAGGTGCTGTCTTAGGGAAAATAACATCTTTAGGGCTAATGGGGGAACTGTAGGGAAATATCCTGAAAATGTGTCACATGCAAGCGTGCATGAACACCAGGAAATAGAAGTTCTTTAGTTCTCACGTTTCTGCTTGAGAACTACTACTTCTTCGGGCTTGGTCTAGAAGCGTTAATGCAAAAGACTTTCAATAACAGACATTTCAGTGAAAATGCAGTTAAACAATAGTAACACCTTTTGAAGTGAAGTTTCCACCATGAAACTGTATAATTTTATTTTCATGTTTATGTGTTTCCTTCTGTTGCCACCAGCTGTGGCATCAGACAGAATTTCTATCCAGTCCATGGGCCACATGACTCCTCGGCTGTCTCCCCAAAATCTTATTTCCTGTGACACACGCAACCAGGGAGGCTGTGCCGGAGGACGCATAGATGGAGCCTGGTGGTATCTTCGGCGTAGGGGGTAAGTCCTCCCTTTATCACAGGCAAAGTTAATCCTGCCCGTGATTGAATGATGAGTGACTTACATCTTCCCATCCCTCCCGACAGAGTTGTGACAGAAGACTGTTACCCATATCAACCTCCGCAGCAAACACCGGCAGAGGTGGGTCGCTGCATGATGCAGAGCCGCTCGGTTGGACGGGGGAAGAGGCAGGCCACGCAGCGATGCCCCAACACGCAAAACTACCAGAATGACATCTACCAGTCCACGCCGCCCTACAGGCTCTCATCCAATGTAAGCGACAGAAAGCTGCACAAAGCACAAGTGTATACAAAAACATTCGCTCTCATTCACAAAACTACACTGATTAGCCATGGTTTGCCTGACTCACCTGGGAATGAGTCTGAGATTATAGAAGGGCAGAGGGATGCTTCTTGTTTTCCATATTTCAGGAGGTAGGATTCAGGACTGAGGAGTTAGCTTTGTGTATAAAACTAAATTATAAAGTATTCTAGTACGATGACTTAGAAAGGCTGTCCTTGATAAACACTGCAGTGAGTGAATTACACCAATTTAAAGACAACACTCATTATCTGCTATCATTTCAGGACCAGCAGGTTAATCCGAAATGAGATTTCCTCTTTATATTAGTGTTTCTACTTGTCATCTGTTTATGCTCAGAGACAGAAGTGAGTTACATAAGCCCCCATCCTTCAGTTGAATAATAGAAACAGTAAAATATCTCTATTTTGGTTGCTAATATGCGTTGATGAATCTAAATCACTTCATGGAGACATTATCCCTGCCCTCTCTGCATCCCATGCACTAGTATCATGTAACATTTGCACAAACTGCCTCCTGAAGCGGTGTCTCCACACTGCTGCATGGATCTTCTCCAATTCAGACAACCGCTGAGCAGCAGCCAACATGTGGTTTCACCAGAAGCTATCCTTCAGGGCTAAGTGACGGCTAATGCTTTTTAAAATCATTACAGCCTGTTGTTCCTGTCTCTTGATAGCCTGTGAAGTCAATAAGCCAGGCATTAAGACCAAGGGGCCCTGCCGAACTCAATCTTGTTATCTGACTTTTAACTTCCAGGGGGTTGTTTTCATCCTCTCCGTTTCACTGACATGTAATGATCATTCTGTCTGTCTCACTCTCGTTTGCCTATAAATCGTTCTCTCTATCGTCTCACTTAGGAAAAGGAGATTATGAAGGAGATTATGGATAATGGCCCTGTGCAAGGTAATGCGATGCCTTTTCTGTGTGTGTATGTCTTCCTTAAATATGCTTGTATTTTATTGTCAACATTGCTCCCACGTGGGTGTGACTTTTCACAAATTAAAACACACACAGCTTGAAGTTTCTGACCTAGGCTGGCGTCATATTTAACCCTTTCATCTTAATGGTTTTGACCAGAATTTTAACTCTGACCCCAGTCACCCAGTCAGAAACGAGCGGCCTCCGCGGCTTGGTGGGGTTGATCTGATTTTGCTATATTAGCGTGGCTAGCTGCCTGGAGCCCATCTGGACCGCTGTCAAGTACACTTGAATAAAGGAGTCACGTGTCGAAGGATGTGTGCAGGCGTGTATGGGAGCGTGGGCCAGCTTATTGTTCAACACTCCTGGCAGGAAGAGTTTTGAGAAAGTCGTGGAGAGCTGTATGAGTGCGTTTGGTCCTTTGTGTGTGTCTGCTGAAGAGATTCTAATAAGAGGGAAAGTTTACATTATATTCTCAACCAGGGAACACTGCATCCAGTGCCGGTAAAGCTTTAAGAACTTTCCTCTTTTATCCGTAAACAGCTGCTGGAATAAGAAAGTCACACATAGCTTAGCTATGCAGCTCACACTGACACACACACACACACACACACACAAACCTGCTCTGATGTTTGGGTGTGTGACTCAGGGGGGAAATCAGAATTTGTTTGGTGAAATTGCTTAATAGATTTGGGAAATGGCTAATCAAACTGTATGTGTGTGTGTATGTGTGTGTGCACTCACGCAGGTTATTTCTGCCTTCTAATTCTCTGTGCTTGTTTGTTCTTGCAGCTATTATGGAGGTCCACGAGGACTTCTTTGTCTATAAGACTGGGATCTATAAACACACAGATGTCAGTTTCACTAAACCACCGCAATACCGCAAACATGGCACACACTCAGTCAGGATCACCGGGTAAGTTACCAGAGTACCGAGACAATCCAAAACATTTCATATTGAGCCTTTTTGCCCCCATTTAGTGAACCAACATGCTTTGTCACAATGTAGCTCTGAGACATGCTTATACAGAACTGATTGGGCTTAAAATAAACTCACCAGGTTTTAATATTCTGTTTTTTGTGGGGTTTTTTTGCCTGACTCCTGTCTAGACAAAATCTTTCACCTTTTCTACATCTTTAACCAAAGTGTGTCTGGTTTAACTGTTGCTACATGCTTAACAGTGGCCCCATCTCTTCAGAAGTTGTTTAATAAGGATGAATCAGGGTTTTAATTGAGTCCTTGTTGGTACTGGGTTTGATTCAAAGCTCCACTTGCACGTGTGTTTGCACACAGCCAGCTGTCTGCTTGTGAAAAAGCGTTCCCTCCCTTCCAGACTATTGCTCTCGGAGACACACCTTGGCTCCACTCCTTCATCTGCCCCAGACAGTCCCCCCAGCCCCCCCATCTAGTCACTTTAACAACCGCAAATATGCAGGCAGGTAGACGGCTGACGCACCTGGATTGCCTGCCTACACCCACTGCCGTGCTTTTCTCTGGCTCTGTGATGTCTCCATCATCACTCTTCATCTGGCCGTCAGACTGTCCCACTTCCTTTCTTTCACTCCTCTTAACATTTAAGCCAAAATATTCCTCTTATCTTTTTACACTCCAGACAGACTGATACTATTTTATGGTTTGTTTTTTTAAATATCCTGACCTTTAAAATGAATAAACCGCTCTTTGCTTGTAAATATTTTACAGGCTGTAGTTCATCCAGCTGCCTTTGACATATGTCACTGATATATTTGGCACTCTCAAGGCTCAGTTTACATTTTTAAACTGTGACAGTGGTTCTGAGGAATTGGTATTTGTTAACATTTGACCGTCAGAGACGGGCAGTAATTGGAACGTTGTCAGATCGATCCCTGGCTCCTCCAGTTTTTATGCGAGATAATAAAACCCCAATTATCGGCTAATTCATCCAGTGATGTGTGGGTGTGTGTCATACTGTAGGTAAACTCCAATTACCTGAGTGTCAAAAAAAAAGAAGCAAACATGCAAGTGGTGCATTATGACAGAAGCAGCTTCTCTGCTTTTATCTGATTAAGATAAAACACAAAACTATTTACATGAAGCTTTCACTGTCTGTTGTTTTTTTTTTTTCATGCATAAGCATGTGTAGGATTAAAAAAAAAACCAAAACACAAAACAAAAAAAACCCCATTTCTCATCCTCCAACCTGTACTTAGCTTATTTAAATCCTATACAGTTTTCTCAGTTTTCCTCATGCCTTCAAGTGCATTCGTGTCTGCTCATCATGCTCGTGTTAGAACCACACCCTCTGGAGTGTAATTACATCTCTGCAGCTTCATTGTCAATAAACTGTGGAGGTATGCACAGTGTGAGATGATGGTGAGGATGAAGATTCAGCCTCCTCTTTGCCTCCTTCTACAACTTCTGTGATTTCTGACTGCTTTGGATGTCGTTTGGCTGGATGTGGCTGTTGCTGCGGCGCAGGTTTAGGGATGGATGGAGGCTGTGGAAGGCGCAGTGTTTTGAGCTCCAAACCTGCCAGCCACAGGCTCCAGTATGTTTACATAGGCTAAATCCCATAGCTGTGTATTCATTTAAGCCCAGGGCCTGGGAAAGTTTGTGGAGATAGCATTGAGGTCCACTGTGGCGGAAAGAGCATTGTCTGGGGTGCTGATCCTGACTGCGCTGGACAGAGAGAGGGGGATCAGTGCCCGAGAGGAGAGGTCAGGGCTGGGATGAGGGGCGCTGGGCAAGGGCGGGGGTACATGGGCACAGCGGTATGCCCATCATTGTCCCCAAGTGAGCAAGTGAGTTGATTGGAAGACCGATAAGAGATCAGCAGTGGTACGATTCTGTCTGCCTCTCTCTATACCAATAAATATGCACACAAGTAAACATATGAGGTCACACACTTGTATACAGGTGTGAACAATGCTCACAAACACCAGCCAGGGTCTATTTTAGACGCCGGCTGGCATGTTGTATTTACACAGCTGCTTTTAATGTGTCTGCTCCTGGTCAATGTGACGTTATAATCCACTTGGGAGAGTAGTGGCCTAATAAAGTCACTCGCTGAGAGAAGCCTGGCACAGTTTGCCAGTGTTTTGGTGGCAGGCTACTGAGTTGGCAGGGTCTAAGGCCGTCCAGTGTATTTCCCAGCATTCCTTTTACTTTATAAAAGATAACAACCGATTGGGGACCGGGAGTCTCTTGGGAAATCAAAGGCCGGGTGTGGAAAAACAGGATGGGAATTGGCTTTAGGAGTGTTTTGATCATGACAAGCAGAAACGGCAGGGGTTGGCAGCAGCTAAGCTAAGACCATAGTGTATGGCGTGATGGGAATTTATGGACCTTTGCCAGGGTTTCCTGAGAACAAAGCCACAGCCACCGGAGAAGGTAAAGATAAAGTTCAGTTTGCCTGTGGGCTGGTTGTGTTTTGCTATGTTGGTGCTCTGACAAATCTGAGGTGCTGTTCCTCTTTCCTGTGACCTACACCCGAGGAAGAGGGGAACTCCGTGTTTCTTTGTATTGGAATGATGTAGAAGTGCAACAAAATGATGTCCAGCTATAAATACTCCGGATGTTGTTAACAAGGGGAAAGTTTTGGGCTTTTTTTTTTTTTTTCAACATTTGAACCCTGCATATCTGCTTTTCACTGAGCATATCTGAGGCAAAGTAATGCGTGACTCGCCTTAAATGTTAAATTATTGTTTTACAGCTCTAATAAGACATAGCTATACTTTAATTTTAATGCGCTTTAATTCACTATCATCTCTGATCTGTGCACTAGGTGGGGAGAAGAGAGAAATGTTGATGGAACATCAAGAAAATATTGGGTAAGTTTTCACTTTGCACCTTCTTAGTTCAAGGCGGCCTATTATGCTCATTTCCAGCTCCTTATTTTTGTTTTTTAGACTTAAAAAAAATGAGTTGTTTTAAATCTACTCTCTATCCTCCTACTCTAAAAGGCCACTGTTTTCTGATTGGCTGCTCCTCTCCTGGCTTCCACAAATTGAGTTATAGTGTTTGCAAGTCCCCATCCCAGGCGGTGCCAGTGGCATCACTGGAGCTGTGCTTGAAATGATCATATAAGGATGTCTGTTTCGGGTTGATGTCAGCTCGACACAAGAGTAGAAAATTAGTTTCAAACTGAGCAGCAGGAAATAAGGAAAAGTGTAATAGGTCCCTTTTAAAAAGACACTGAAAAACACTGCCGCTGTAGCACAGGCAATATGTTTTAACGATTAAATAATTAAAGCTTCTTTTTAATATGATTAAAATGTACAAACGGTATTTTAATTATTATAATTGGTTGTTAAGTATTAAAATAAAAAGTCTGTTGTAAAAAGCTGTTTTGTCTCTCATTGGTTAGGTGTAGGGATTAGTAAATAAAACCTTTGTCATCTTTAAAACTTTTATTGTATTTTACAGTTAGTGTAATCTTATTTCCCCAGATTGCTGCCAACTCCTGGGGAAAGAACTGGGGTGAAAACGGCTACTTCCGGATTGCTCGTGGGGAAAACGAGTGTGAGATTGAAACATTCGTGATCGGCGTGTGGGGCAGAATCTCAATGGAAGACATGCACAACCACCATCACCACCATCACCGCAGGCACATTTAAAGACACTGCAGATCTTAAAACCCTATTAAAACCTGTATTATTGTCCGAACTACAGTTGGTCTTTCTATGCAGCTGTGTCGCAGGCCATCGCATCCCCTTTACTGGCCATAAAGTGAGCCTTAGAGTCTTCTTTTTTTTTTTACGCCTTAGTTTACTCTGGGGATCGATACAGAACCTTGTTCTCCACCCTCTCTAGCCTTTTAATAGAACGTCTGTGTATCTCAAGATTCATGGCACCAAAAACTAAGACAAACTAAGCTAAAGTTCTTTTACTTTGCCTTGCAATCAGGCAACTCAGGTACCTACTGCTCCAAAGACCACACATCCCAGAATCCTCAGTATAATATCTGGTGATCATGTCATATATCATGTCATAGATGGGTGACAACGGATGTGATCTTTTTATTCTTCAGTTTTTTATAACTCAAAACCTATAATAACCACACAGGCTTGGAAAAGGGGGAATCTGAGAGCTAAAATATCAGACGTCAGACACTTTTAGAAAGACACACCCTTCTAAACCATGTAACTCAATAATACATCACTGATGACCTTACTGACATTTACCTGTCAGCTACACAGAGGCGTAGCTTGACCCGTTCCCTTGTTTTCAGAGAGGGCACTTGTAAAGAGTTAGTAGCTGGAGGCTGTAGGGTTTCTCACACATTCCAGTAAAAAGGTAGAATCTGACACTGGAAACACAAGGTGACATAAAAGTGTAAGATTACAAGGAAACTCACGGTTACTCCTTAAACTATGAGATCTTTTAAAGAAATATCAACGAAACAGGCACAATCCTGGCCCTTTCTTCTAAATGTCACTCCATATGCAAAAATTAATTATTAGCTATAGATTTTTTTTCTAGGAAAACTTGTTTACGCCACTGAAAAAAATGTCATCCAGTATTCCAAATTTCGGTACCACTTTATGATGTCACACTATTAAGCATTAGTAAGCTACTAGCAAGTGCTTAATTCATCATTTATATATTTTTACTCCTCCTTATTATGTCATTTATAAATACAGATGTGTTTACACCATGTACAGCTATCACTGCTAGTAATAATCATAATCATATCATAACATCTCTATCTACATAAAATGCTGAATCAAGCACTTGCTAATAATTTCTTAATCCTTAATAGTGTGACATTATTAAAAAGCTCAATTAAAATGTCAAGTTTTTGAGTTTTGAGCTACTAAGTCAAACTTTCTGGATAATCTGATTTTTTGGGGTTTTGTTTTTTTTTTTTGTGGCAGAGACAAGGTTAGGTTAGACTCTTGGTTGCAAATTACAAAACAATAGAAGTCTCCGTGACAGTTATTAAAATTTAAGTGAGATGTTAAAAAGCCATGCTGCTTTCCCCAGTCCTAATATTTTCCTAAATTAAAAACTGATGTCTGCAGAGTTTAAAGATTGTATTGCCTTTAAAAAAACAAAGAAACAAAAAATAAAACGGAGTTGATCGCTGCAGAAAAAAATGGGAAGTATGCATATTGTTCTTAATGTACTCTGTTCTGTATACACTGTTACAATTTGAGCTAAAGATGTTTTTTTTTCTTTTGCTGCAGTTACATTTACAGTTTTTTTTTAACTACTTGTTTTACAATGTACTGTATGTAGAAATTCTCTTAACCCACTCATGACTCTGTTGCTTTTCTTCTTCTGCATTCTTGAAACCTAACACAGCGAGAAGCATGAGCGACGTGCGATAATGCTGCTAAAGGCCAGTCTGCTCTGCGCTGTTTGTGTTTAGCTTCATGCATCTGATAGGTAATAAACATATAAAGCCACTTCAGAGTAACACTGTAGCACAGATTCAACTCACACAGGTTGCAGATGAGCTGTACGACTTTATGTTCTCATTATCTGTTGTGACTTTTTTTTTTTCAAATTGTTTTCTGCTGGAAATGTAAGATCAAACTGAGATATCTCAATCTGAAATATGTTTTTTTTTTTTTCTGTTTCATTGTTATCATAGGCTCACTTGAAAAGCAAAGCACAGTGTGTTATTACCGCATGCCTGAAATTACACCCTGGTTTGCTTCAGTAACAATTTCAAAAGGATTTTTCATTTTTACATCGTCACGTCTTGTGATCTTTAAGGCCTTTCCAGTTGATTCCTTCAGGCGTGAATTGGCGGATGAATATAAAAGCAAAGAGAAATGTCTGGATGCTCAAGCAATGTGCAATGTGGTGGAGAGGGTAGAGATTAGCAGTCGTTTGCGTGTTCCTCATTCATTGTTTAAAAAACAAAAAACAAAAAAAAAAACGAAACAAAGAATCGTTGCTTTCTAGAAAGGATCAAGTGACATGAGGTGCACAGAAGGTTGACAGTAAATAAAAATACACCAAAAACAGTATGAAACTGGGCTTCTTGTCCTGGAGTGGAAATGATTATGTCATTAACACAAAGAAGGATCAGTCAAGCCTGCATTTTTGCTTGTGGACAAATCCTTTACACAGGAGGAAGGATTGATCTGCAAAAAGCCTCTAGCTGCTAAATTGTTATATATAGGTGTGTTGCAGTCTTCGCTACCTGTCAGTAACAGGTCTCAGTGTGAAATGGTGCATATCAGTGGCTTGATTTAAACAAAAAAACAAACACAAAAAGCAAAGAGAGCAGTGGGATATGACCAAAGCTGGATATTTTTTTCTTTTTCTTTTTCTGTTGACAAGAAACCTCTTATCGTCATGCTCGTTTTCCTGCATTACATTCAGTTAGTGGTTCTTTGGATTAGTTGTTAGCTTTAACCAAAATGCAATAGATGACACTGAATATATATAGAAAACTTAAAATATTAAAAACCCTCTTATCACATGGAGATATTCAAAAGGTTAACATTGTGATTTTATTGATATATTATCAAGGTTCATGTGGGACCAATTACACTTGCAGAAGGTTCACTGCAAACTCCAAATATGTGCCACAGAAATTGATCTTACTTTTAACCAAAATGCTTTCTCCGATTACACGAGCAGCAAACTTTCACTCAGAAAATGTGTATTTAGTGTAAAATGAACCATTTCATATTCACTGCTGTGTAGACTTTTATTTATACAAGTTGTTTAAATTATATAGTTTTTTCTTCTTTATTTGCCTGTGAAATGTTTCATTATTTCTTTGTCTCGTGTTGTGTCCGCTAAGTGAAATGCCACATTAGTGTTCACTTACATAATAAAGTCTTTCTAAAACCACGTCCATGTAACTTGCCCCTGAAATATCACAGTGTAACAAAAATAGATGCATTCGGGGACAGAGAAGCGATCAAAAATGCATCTCGTTTCATACTTACTGTGCACTATAAGCTGATGGTGAAAGTAATGAGTGAGCAGCAAGAGCAGGAACCTGGCACAGGGTGTTTAGGATGAATCTCCACACGATGTGGCGAGGTGGGACGAGGACAGTTTTATAAGGTTGCGCTGTGTCAGTGTACTCTTCCATCTCTGAGGGCATTAACTAGCAATCAGTCTGTGGAAGACCCGGGCAAAGAGACGTTTGACTCTTGCTCATATGCTCCATCTTGCTTAATTTGAAGCCAAAATCCACAGAACATAGAAAAATATATTCAGAATAATATATGAATGTGTATTTTAATTATTTTTTTTTTGTTATCTAAAAAGCTTTTTTGTAAAATGGACCAATGATTTAAAACCAGAATGTCTGTTTATACTATATTTGTTTCACATGTTGATATAAAGTTGGACTGTTAGACAATCTCCATTATCAAAGAGACATGAACATTAATGAATCAATATTTATGATCCAACAATCTAATGTATAAGATTTTACATGAAACCTACATACATTTTGGGTACATGTAAAGTACATTTTGATCTTAATCTTCATGATATATATTTTTTGATAGTATTATGACTTTTAGTTAAGTAGAGGGTCTGAATACCACTTTAAAAATTATGATTAAGTACAGATAGACAATTCAGGCTCTTGTGTAGTGTCACTTTTCATGTAATGTGACTAGACATGAGAAATGTACTCAGTGTTTTGCATGCCACTTTTCTGCACTGCTTTTATTTTTCTTTTAATCAAAAATTCTGATTACCTGTTGGACCCCCTTGCCTTGTTCTTGATCCCTCTTTGTGGCAAAAAAAAGTTTTCAAAATCCCCCAACAAACTAAGAGCAAAAGGATGGCGTGTTTGATGTGAGAAAAATAACAGGTCTGCAAAGTCAGATTTACTAGAGATGTTGTAACATAAATCATCAGGTTGTGTCAGTGAAACCTAAAACCTTCCAGGTGCTCTCGGTGACAGCAGCAAACATTTATGAGCAGACACCTTAGAGGGGCGACCTCCCCTGCATTTTTGTGCTTTCAGTGTGTGCAGTTACAAGTTTAATAACCTTTTCATTTGATAATAAACCTCTCTTGATTTGGTTCGCTAATTTATAACATTTAATGTTAACCTTAAATCTTAAATGTGTGTACAGATAGATGAATGAAAACATGATCAGTACCCTTTACTCTCTTACTTTGTTTCACTCTGCTGCTGTAAAAATGTCTTATTGACTGTATTAAATAAACATTGCGAGTCCTTAAAATAAAAATAAAATGTGAAAAAATTGCCAAGTCATACCACAGACTGTAAACCCTGACCTGAGTGAAAGCTTCACAGAGGGTTATGAAAGAATCTGGAGAAAAGCACACAATATTACAAAGCTTCTCTCTACAGCAGCCACAGGGACCAAGTATGGAAACTTGGACCAAGGGATCTGTCCACCGACTGTTTACATTTCTCTCATTGTTTCTGCGTCATTGAGTAGCCAAGCATTCATTACCTGAACAGCTCCTGCTCTTTTCCTTTCAGCTGATTTGAGAAGTGGATGAGTACCAAGAAAAAGACGGAAGCAGTTAGTAAAGACAAAGGCAGTAAAACAATTGCTGGCTGTGGACCCTGCCCTGGTGTGTGCCCCGGTCCGGGAGCTTGGCCTTCTTCTCAAACTCTATTCTGCTGTTTGTAGCCTGTTGCACACACAAACACAAACATTCTGCCTCTAGTTTTCCATGAGCTGTCAAGCCTTAAGGGGATGTCAAAAATCAAAGGCAAAGCTCTGTCCTATAAACAACAGCCCAATATAGAACCTATATTTTTCTATTACTTTGGGGAAATCTTTGTCAGATGTATTGAATCAGATAGCTTTAGGGGGAACCCCGAGACAAGAATATTTACCACAGAGGTTTGATGCGCTGTTCTTTGCTTTGTGGACTAATATTTTTGCATTACATACATTCCTGCAGTAGAGTTTGCCTATTAATAAAAAGTATTTCCAGATGAGGAATGTGGCTCCATTAGTCTGCAGTGCTGAAAGTTAAAGGAGTGACTGTATAAAAATCTGATCTATAAAAACTACAACCTTACCAGGTATTTATTCTCTGATTTGATATTTAATATAGTGTCCCTACATTCCTCATCAAATCTGACTAGTTAGGACTTCTGTGGTGTTTTAGTGCTGCCATCTTCTGGTGAGATTTCCACACAAAACGTAAGATGGTAACAAATTACAGTTACAAAAACAGTATCAGTCATGTTATAGCTTTATTAGTTTTGTTTGTCCTCTATATTGTTACTGTGACTAAAAAAAAATCTGTACTGCAGTGACTTTTTAAAAACATGCTAAACAGACCATCAAAGACCTCCAGCATGGGTATAAGACGTCATCTCTTCAGTAGATCAGTCAAGGCTACCTTGATGGGTTCTGCCTTTCCTGTATTCGAAGAGGCAGCGTGTCTTTATTTTTTTTTTTAAAACAAGCTGCCTGTCTCGCTCTAGCGTGGTCCGGTTCCTCTCCTGCATTCACACATTCTGTAGGCACATATGTAGAAAATACCTGCAAAAGGCCGAGATGAGGCTTTGATCATCAAATACTCGAATGGTCGGATTTTAGATATTTAATGGTAACTTAAGCAGTTGCAACTGGATGTCCTTTCTCACCTGCAAAGAAGGTCATGAGCATTGCCACCCAGCCGAGTATGTACGACCAAGAGAAGCGCCAGTCACCGAACCGCTTTCCCAGGAAGTTGATTGTCACCCCAGTGTAGATGGCCATCGCCAGGAGAACAAAGAAAGCTGAGAGGGAGATCGGGACGCACGTGTCAGTGATTCTAGTGTCATTATTTCTGTTTCTGTTGGTTGGTTTTTGTTGAGTCAAAAGAAAGACAACTCACTTGAGACAAAAAACATGATTCCTGCGGCAAAGGAGCGGTTGAACCTTTCAAAGGAGGAAAAGTGCGCAAAGGACATGATGCCAGCAATGATGCCTGCAAAGCATGACATCCCTGAAAGGATCATGAAGGCCCTGGTGGCATTCCAGTAAGCTGGGTGAAAACAGACAGAAACGAACAAATAAGGCATGTATGACAGGATTGTTTTGATTGTTGGTCCAAAGAAATTAAATTAATTAATTGATTTTATTTTACAGCCATGACAATATCCAAAATGAAAAACAGACACATAAATGTACACACTCCTTTGATTTGTTACGAATACTGTGGCGGTCCAATGGGCTGAAGACACCCTGGATCTCTTACCTATGCTGTCAGTCTGCATGTAGCACTTGTTGGACATGCAGTACCTCCAGAGACCCTGGTGGGCATAATTTCCAGAGAGACGATACTGCATCCAGTAGTCCGTGGCAGTGGAGACCACTAACAGGATATTGCCCACTATGGCACAGAACAGGCCCCCTCCCATGAAGCTGTACATTTTGAGCAGAGGTAATGGGGCCGCTGTAGAGCACCTGTAAAAACAGAAGACGTTAGACATATTTCTAACACTGTAAAAGCCCGTTTGATCACAACCTGCAAAGAAAAGGTTGAATATGTCACAGCTGAAATAAACACCTGCATTGTGTTTCTGCCTTTGCACTGTGCATATGTGATAGTAGAACATTAAGCAACCTAAAATACGTTAAAAAGGAAAATTAAATGTTTGTGTTCATGCAAATTATCCCAAAACTACACAAAGGCGATGGAAAAAAGGGGAAAGGGAGCTAAATATGTTAATATGAAGCTAAATATGGATTTTTTAAGCCCTCTTTGAAAACAACACATAAAGTCACCCAATCCACAGCAAGTACATTGGAAGAACCTGAGGCAGATTGAGAATATTACTCTATATACAAACTTAGAACAATCACATTTTTAGCTGTCTTTTACAGAAATCCCACATTTGATTAGCAGTTAACATGCCCAAACATATTTACCTGTTCTTTAGAGGAAACATTACTGTGACTTGAACAAGCAAAATCTGTGTAACAGCTACTCTGTGTGATGCCGCAGTTTGTGATAGCTCTCACTCCAAATTCTCATGTCACGTCGGTTCTTCTTCAGCAGTAAGTCACCATGAATGCAAACGTGACACTGGAGGATAAACACTCAAAAACAGCAGTGAAATCTGATCCCTTACCTCGTTTCTGGAAATGCACCTTTCTCTACTGCCCGCCTTCCAGAGGTAGATAGAGTAGATACGAACAGCCAGAGGGGGAGAAGAGAGAGCAGGCTGGAAAGAGAGCGAGAGAATCAGAGACAATACTACAACTGTAAAGTTGTCCCCTCTGATTTTTTGTTGAGGAAAGCAAAATCTTTTGCTGCCATGAGTCTCGCTCAGTGAGATACACTTGAATGAGACACCACAGGGGCCACGGTGCAAATGACACACATGCGTGCACGCGTGTGTGTGTGTGTGTGTGTGCAGTCTCTGGCATTTGTGTGCCCTTAGAGAAGGGGTGTTCCTTTTGGGGGGTTTTGTTTGTTTGTAAATGGCTTGCTCTAGAACTGGGGATATGCATAGGTATGCAGGACTGTCAGTGTCAATGCAACATGCTGAAGCAAACACTTTTCTTTCAGCTCTGTCCCCCTGTGGCAGCATGTACGGACACATATAGAGGCAGCGCTCTATACAAGTCGTATCTCTGTCTACAATAGGAACGTCGCAATTTAAACCCGATACAGTATAGGTTAGAATAGCGAGCTCTACCTTACAGACTATGTTAAAAAGAAGATTTTTAACTAGTATGAAACATTTTAAAAACAACTTATATGATTCACAAAGTGAAACAGGAAAAAAAAACACCACACACTTGGATGTTTGGTCATTGTGAGAACATTCACTGACATGGGAAATTTCTGTACTCTGACTATAAACCTCATCACACCCACACACCCTTATCCTAAACCTAACCTTAACCTCAAAACTGATTCTTAATCTTTTAAACTCCTTTTAGAAAGAGCCAAAATGTTCTTACTTTGCCCAAATATTCTCACTATGATGCTTTTAAACTAGAATCCGTCCACTTTTTCCAAGATCCGGTCACATGTATCTTGAAAAAGGGGTACATACATGAAAATCATCTGTACGCTGCCATTATATTTAGTCAGATTCAGATGACTTTATTAATGCCAAAAAGGATGATTTGTTTGTATCTTACCGACACAACCTACTCACACAACTTAGTCCTTAAACACAAACACTGTTGCATGTCAAGGCAGAGATCAACAAAGAATGAGGTCAAGGGAAAAGAATTAAAATAAATACATTAAACATAAAATAAATAAATAGGGTAACACAATAGAGTAAGGACAAGTGTCTAAAAATAAACAATCATAGAAAAATTAATCTAAATGAACCCTGTCAGTGTTGAGTAATCTAATAGCGGAGGGAATGAAGGATTTAAAGTATACAGTTGATCCACTCTGGGGTACACAGTAATGGCGATCTAAGAGCAACTTCCTGAAATCAGATGAAATAAATCTCTGCTTGGCCCCTGTGACTTTGAAGCAGGTGTTAACAATACTGCTGACAGAGTTCATATCCTTAATAGACAAAACACTAAACCAACAGATAAAAGGAAATGTTACAATAACTACAATAAGAAAAAAACACTGAATAAAGGTTCATCATAAGGGTTCTAAAAAACCTATAGTACTGTCCAAAAGTATTGATTACCCGATCGTTTCTTTATATTTCGCTTCCAGAGAGCCAGACTTTCCTGTAATTTTATAAGTGGTCTTGAGCAATAGTTCTACAGGTTTTCTGGAGGCCTTTCTAACTTATTCTTTGAACACTGACTGCTTTTTCTCTCATTTTCAGTCCAGTTATGGTGCCTGACCATCTTTTTGTTTTTCAAGCCAACTAACACGGACCTATGAATCGTTAAAGCTTAAAAAGGCATCTAAACTCACGAGAGTAATCGCTGTTGTGTCTACACTTAATAGATAACTTAGCAAAGAACCAATTTTAAATGGTATTTTTTAGGCACAGCCTATCACAAAAACACATTGTTTTACATTTCTATAGCTGAATCTGTGAAAAATGCCAAAGATGACACAGTTTGATCGGCATAAGACAGCAGTTTTGCACTAAAAAGGTGATTACCAAAGAGCTAAACTGCTGAAAACATAGCAGATGATAGATGAACGTCCTTAAAGAACAGTAAAGCCCTGATACAGAACCTGAGAGATGCATCTGGAACTTCACTTAATCTATTTACTATTACATTTACTATTTACAAAGTCTGTTTTTTCCGTATATATTGTATTTCCATGGATGAATATGGCTCATCACTGTACTTTTAAAAACAGAACCTTTTGATTTTTACGTGCTTTAAGTTTAAATAAATGTTGTTCTGTTTTGTAAAGTTTGAATAGAGAAACTCGATAAATGTATGAAAGCTTGGGTGGCTTATCTCTCACCTAGCACCCAAAACAAACAAGAAATAAATACATAAGAATAAGCCGGTCTAAAATAAAGAATGTATGTAGGATACAAAATTTGCTGCCAAAAGCCTACTTATAGTGCAGACATGTTTTAGAAAGTCATTTCCGATTTTGTTTTTTTGGGGGGGGGGTGGGTGTTAATCACACGTAATATGTGATGTTTTAGAACATCCGTTTCCTCTGGTGATACATGTGATGACCAATGATGACCAGGCAGAGACAGCGTACATACGGGAGCTCGTGAAATTCGTTCTGGAAAGAGGTTTGACCTCTCATGATCCGGAAGCCGACGCCAAGACCCGAGCTGTTCCATCGGCGGAGTAAAGATGGCTGACCAAGGCGCCGCAGATCCTGGTAATAACAACAATAATAAACCTGAAGCCTCCGAGGGAACTATTATAAAGGTCACAGTGAAAACCCCTAAAGACAAAGAAGAAATCGCCATCGCGGAAGATGCCTCTGTTACTCAGGTTGGTTGGGTTTCGCTGGTTGGGAGCTAGCTGCTGCGCCTCTAACGTCATGCCTCTGCCCACAAGTTCAGCTAGGAAGCTAACGAGTTAGCCCTGTTAGCATTTGTCGTCACTCTTACCGGCAACCAGAGGCTTTGCGAAATTAAAAGGGCTGTGTGTAGCGAAACTATTGCCGCTTAGGGTAACAAATGTTCGGTGATATTAACGTTGGTGACATCCAATCGAGGAATATGACCACACATCAATAGATGAAATTGCGAACCGGTTAGCCTGCTAACTGTTAGCAATTAGCAAGTTAGCCTACCCAACTTGCTAGCAGAGCCATTAGCTAACTATGTAGCCAAACAAGTGTCAGCTGACGCTTTAGTTATGCCACTGCCACAAGTAAGAACCGATATAACCGATAGCTGATGTAACCACGACAGGGGTTTCGGATTTACAACATACTTTAATTTTCTGTTTCAGCCCAACGGCTTTAGCGAAAGCTAAACTTTGCTTTCCCTCTAGAACATTCTCAGTGCTGCCCCTGAGTCATTGGGCTTTCTTGGGAATATACAGTTTCTCAGTGTTACTGTTGGCTTGGCGACGTGGGACAGTGAAAGCATAACGCAGTCTTTTTAATCAGAATAAAAGCATAATCTCTTCAGCTGTGTTTGTTATGGCTGCTTTGCCACTGAATGGTTGTGGTTTCACTGTTCATACATGTTAGCCATGTTCTTTAATCTGTTCATGCACATGGCCCTGTGTTTGTTTGACGTACATAACATTTAGTGCGATGACCAGGTTACATGTATAAGTATTAAATTGTTTAAGTTGCAGTGTATAATCATGCGTATTTACTTGTGTAGATTGTGTGCTGCTTTTACACAGAGGTTGCTAGGGCCCTGTGATACACACAAAACGATAGTACTCAACAATTCTGGGCCATTATTAAACCATAATACTGATACCTTTAAAAAACAAACCTTCCTTTTATTATGAGAAGGAAGCACATAAATTTCTTTTACAAAAAGCTGTCTTAAAGCTTTTCATGTTTTATCAAACAGAGTAAAGTTAATGAAAAGTAACAGGTAAACTTTGACCACTACCCACAGGTACTCTCATTTTTTTTATTGGGCTGATTGCAGTCGTGAAGGCCGATTATGGGGTGATAGTGATTTCTTTTTCCTTTGTCCTTAAAATACTCATCAAAGTTGTATTTTATCAACTTTTATCAACAAACCATATGCTAATGTTAGCAAATAGGGGCGAGAGGTGGAGTACACCCTTGACAGGCCGGCAGTTTGTGCCAGAGGGAAAAAAAACATTTTCTTTTAAAGTAATTTTTCACAAAGTGTTGAAAGACTAGTGCTAATCTAATAGATTTAGAGTGCAGGGTCCCAGATAATAGGATATTTAGAAATGGCATCTGTAATGCCAGAAGTTTGCATCAAAACAGAACCAGGTAATAGCAGCATGTCACGTGAGTTTAATCATCTCTTCCTTTATATTGTAATTTTCATTTCCAGTTTCTGTCTCCATTTCTTCTCTTTTTGTAAGACATTTTCTGCTTCACTTCTCATGTTTGTTACTTTTTTTTCTTGTCTTTTAGTTTAAAGAAGAGATCTCGAGGCGGTTCAAAGCCAAACAAGACCAGCTGGTTCTGATTTTTGCAGGGAAAATCTTAAAAGATGGCGACAGCCTCAGCCAACATGGCATCAAAGATGGCCTGACAGTCCACTTGGTCATAAAAACAGCACACAAGTAAGTCAACAAACCATGCTGATTCAACAAAATGCTTTGTGTCTGTCTTCAAAAAGGATTCATTAGATTTACAGTTCAGTCTATTTTGTGCATTTGGATTCATGTTTCTCTTCAAAGCACAGTGCGCTCACAGCATTATTAAGTTTGTCTTAAAAATAATCTCTGTAGGGCAGCAGATGGTGGTAGCACGTCAGCCTCTAGCTCAACATCCACTCAAGCAGGCAGTACCTCCACTTCAAATCCAGGAACCAACCCCTCAACCACAACAGGCTCTACTGGCTCAGCCCCACCACCCACACAGACGCCCAACATACTGAGTAAGTGCAACTATGTGTAATTGTATACAGGCAAACACCTTTTACTGTTTGAGCAATGCGGTGTGTTTAACCAGCACTCCCCGATCTTTCCTCCTTCAGCTGGCTTCGGTGACCTGGCTGGTCTAGCTGAACTGGGCATGGGCTCGGCTAACTTCATGGACCTGCAGCAGCAGATGCAGAGGCAGCTCATGTCCAACCCAGAGATGCTTTCTCAAATTATGGAGAACCCGCTGGTGCAGAACATGATGTCAAACCCAGACTTGATGAGACAGATGATTATGGCTAATCCTCAGATGCAACAGTTGATGGAACGCAACCCTGAGATCTCCCACATGCTCAACAACCCTGAGCTTATGAGACAGGTAAACAGAACTAAGAAGGGCTGAATGTGTCATTCAGGTAGCACAACATTAAATTCCCACTATATTTTCTTCCCTTTTTAAGGATTTTACTAGCTCTGTTTAAAAGTAGAACTTGATTCAGTTGCTTCCTTTCCTGTTCTTGTAATACCTCACAGACCATGGAGCTAGCCAGGAACCCAGCCATGATGCAAGAAATGATGCGCAACCAGGACCGGGCTTTGAGCAACTTGGAGAGCATCCCAGGAGGTTACAATGCTTTGCGGAGGATGTACACAGACATCCAGGAGCCCATGTTTAGCGCTGCCAGAGAACAGGTATCTGTGAGGAATGCTTGCTGATGAATGCTTTGTTTTTGTGCACTGCTGGTGCTCGTTGAACTTCTCACTCATTCTGTAACATTTGTTGTATCTTTATTGTCAGTATTGCATAACTAGCAGTATTCTGACTGTTGTGTTTCCAAATGTGCCTCCTTGTAGTTTGGTAGCAACCCGTTTTCAGCTCTAGGAGGGAACTCCGAGTCTGGTGCCCAGCCATCACGGACAGAGAACCGAGAACCCCTACCAAATCCATGGGGGCCACCAGCTTCTTCTAACCCTTCTGAGAGTGGAGGGGGCAGCACGGGGAGCAGTAGTACCACCGCAGGCACCACCCCAAGTGTGTCGAACCCTCTGGGCATCAATCCTGGCAGTCTGGGAAATGGTAAGCCAGAGCGAGCCTGAATTCCTTAAATGTATTTATTTGTAATGTAATATTTTGATGTAGTGAATCATATATACGTTACTTTCTTGTTATATATTTTATATTGTTTTCTTTTTGTTGTAGGCATGTTTAACAGCCCAGGCATGCAGAGTCTACTGCAGCAGATCTCTGAAAACCCTCAGCTGATGCAGAACATGCTGTCTGCTCCCTACATGCGCAGCATGATGCAGTCACTGGCTCAAAACCCAGAGTTGGCCTCCCAGGTAAGCTTAAAGATGGATACATACACACATTAAAACATACATATTATGCACAGCCATGCAGAAAACAATTAGATTAAAATCTTTTCCTGTTCAGAATGTGCATCAGACAGGTGCACAGGTTTATGCATAGACAAGTGGATCATAATGAACTACTCAGTTTAATTGTGCTGTCAATATCAGGTTAGCCACTGGCATTAAGACAATACAGAGATTGTCTTTTAAGCTCACATTTACAGAAGATGGTATGGTGTAAATAAAAAAGGTTGATTGTGTGCCAGACCATAACAGCTTCATGATAAAGTGCTGCTGAGTGATACTAAAGTCATATTGATTAGGGTACAGCATCAGTTTGAAAGCTCGGGTGAGGTGCTAAAACAGATTTACTTAATTAATTTTAGTGAGTAAGCAGCATAGCCTGATGTGGAATGATAATTTTACTTGACTGTATTTCTCTATTTCTCTTCCAGGTTTTGATGAATAACCCCTTGTTTGCTGGAAACCAACAACTGCAAGAACAGTTCAGAGCTCAGCTGCCTGTTTTTCTGCAGCAGGTACAGCATATTTGTTTAGTTTAGTACCGCAGTTCTAGATTTGCATATTTTCTATAAAAGACTGTAACAAAGAGTGGAGCTGATTAGATCTGCAGTGTGGCATAATGAGCCTCAGTCTATGCGTGTATGTATCTACTGAGCGTACATGATGAATTATATCATTAAATAGTTTGTATTTAATACCTGATTTAGAAGTTAAAATGCATTAAACGCATTGAAAGATGAGGAAATGACATGTTTCATTTTTAATTAGGCGTGAATTTGGCAGTTGTATATCAAATGATCACCCAGAAGGGTGGAAGTGACTGTCGGTTTCATAGTTAACAGACTCCATCTGGGCAACCAAGCCACAAGACAACAATACACAAACGGCTCCCTCACAGGTGCTGCTGCGCACACTCAGAGCAGTGCTGGCAAATGTCCCAGGTTCTTTAAATAAAACTAAAATCTGAATACTAGAAGAATCTCCTGAATATTTGTTATTTGTCAGTTGAGTCGCCTTCCCGCTTGAGTTTTAGTCAGTTTTGGGATAATTGCATCAATAAATTTTCTACAGTTCTTCTTTCTTACATGTAGCACATAACATGTCACAAATTTACAGCAAAGTGTCCGCTTTCAAACTACTTCATGGGGTTCAGTTGAGGGAACGACTGGACCTAGCATGCAAGAAATATTTGCTAACAGTAAATGTAGCAGAATATTACCTGTGGTGCTCACACAGCAGCACCATTTGACATAGCATGGACTCTGTACTAGGTAGCTGGAAAATGTCTGATGCAATTGCGTCTGACATTTAGGTTCTCTAATGCACCTCTGTCAGTTGAACAAACATGCAGTGCATGTGCGAAAACAGCTGTAACACTCACAACACAGACTGCTAATCCTTTGATAAATTCATTGATCGTGTTTCTGTTGGGTTGCAGATGCAGAACCCAGAAGCCCTGTCAGTGATGACCAATCCACGGGCCATGCAAGCTCTGATGCAGATCCAGCAGGGCCTACAGACACTGCAGACAGAAGCACCAGGCCTCATGCCCAGGTATGCTAACACGCATATAAACATGGTTCATTTTTGAGGTGAATATACTTTCAGCTGTTAATTTTTCCTTCATCCTAGTTTGATGACAGGCGGAATTCCTGGAATACCCACAGGAGGGGCCATGCCCACAGAGAACCCTGCGTCCTCACCCAGCAGTGCTGGAACAAACACTGCCCAGCAGCAGCTGATGCAACAGATGCTCCAGATGTTTGCTGGAGGAGGAGGAGGAGGCGGAGGCGGAAGCGCAACGGTACACATGCATAGGAATTACAGTACTGTGTCTTGAGCCACATTTCTTTTTATATTTTGGTGGTAAAATGGGACATAGTTCCAGTGTTTTATTGAAACATGGAAAAAGGTATAAAAACTGAGTTTTTTTTTTTTTCCCAGTTTTAACAAGTTTCAACCTCCTAAGACCCGAACTCTTTCAGGGCATGCATTTTTAATTCCTCTTTGTTATTTGGGCTGATTGGGACCTGATGAATGTAAAAACAAAGAATTACATGAATTTTTTTTTTTACCTGATTTTTGTTTCTGAGAAAAATGAGATCCACATGTGAGGACATTCGTTTTAAATTTCAATAGAACAGTGGCATTATAACGTCCTCGTAAGTGGATATCAGGCCCTTGTAGAGCAAAATTTAGTATTTTGGTCCAGACAACCCAAAATGTGATTTCCACATACGTGGATGCCAGGTCCTAGGAGGTTAAAGTCAATATTTGGCTTGACCGTCTTTATTCTTCAACACAGCCTGAACTCTCAGCTTTCTTGTCATGTCACGGGAATAGATCTCTAGGCTTCTGAAGGACATTTAAAGCTCTTCTATGGATGTTTGCTGCCTTTTGTTCCATTCTCTGCCAAGATGATCTCACACTGGATTTTGACATACCTCAGCCTTTTCTCACTGTTTGTCCTCCTTATGAAATGGCTTCTTGACAGCCGCCTTCCATTTAGACCATATCTGATGAGGCTTCAGTGAGTGATCCACTGAAGGGCCAGATGTACCTCTCTGGTCCTGTGTCAGGTCTTTGCTGGAGTTTTTCCTTTTTCTTAAAGGTAAAGTCTGTAAAATCTCACCACTAGATGTCAGTAGATTGCAAATTGCAGGTAACTCAATTTTTCTTACCTCTCTTAATTCAAGTGTGTAATCATAGCTACAGTGACCACTGGAGTACACACTACACTTTAAAATATTTGAATAACGTCAACACTTAGCAATTAATAAGGAATAAACTTTGTAAAAGGAGTCCACTGCGAGTTGATGAGTCGCTGAAGCTCACTTCTGTCGAATGACAGCAATAGTGAGGTGAGTTGTTGAGGATATCCTGAACTTTTCTGTCATTAAGTGCTGGTGTTTCACTGGTCTCTAGCTCTCTAGTCACATACATAAACAAAATTAGGTGGAACACTTAATTGAGTTAGGTTGTTATTTTTGGGTGGATGATTTATAGGCCTGTGTTAAGTGGTTAAATAACATTCCTGTGAAAAGGGTCAGGTAAAAAGACTGGACTGAAATGAGTGGAAAATCAGCCAAAGAAAAATGCTGAAAGGCCTTCAGAAAGCCTTCTTAAGGCCACTTTTTAAAAGAAGGACAGAAAGGTCTGGCTTAGCAAAATATAAAGGAATCAGGGGTGGCTCAAGACTTTTGCACAGTACTGTACAATTTGTGAACACGTGTACTCTCAGATGAAGTGACTGCTTTACAGAAAAAGAAAAAAAATTGGACATGGTCACAGTATGGTACTAGTATAATTTGTTTCACATCTCATCACTTTGTCGTTGTAGACCCAGACCCCAGAGGTTCGGTTCCAGTCTCAGCTGGACCAGCTTAATGCTATGGGCTTCATCAACCGCGAGGCCAACCTGCAGGCGCTCATAGCTACTGGAGGAGACATCAACGCTGCAATCGAGAGACTTCTGGGCTCACAGCCCTCGTAAAGACATACAGTACCTAGTGATACACAGACATGCGCATACATACCTAACTCACAAAAACACCCAGCATCTACAGAGAACCAAAATAAATTTCAGTGTATTGTCCCCAACTTAACGGAACGAACGTGGGCAGGATCTGTAAGACCTTCACTCTACATCTGTTCTCAGATCGTCCCCCATTTCCCATACTTTCACTCTTTGCCACCATCCAACCAGATCTCTGTCAGAGTGCTGCTGTAGAGTTGGACTGAACCACTCTAACCGTAAAGGGTATTCTGGTGCAGAAAATAGGAGTGAAAACCTCTCCTGGAAAGGGATTCCCTACCATTTTCACCATATATTATTTTCTTCATGTAAAACTGGAGTAGAGTGCTACAGGTTAACATTTTCATGATACAAATTAAACCCACGTGATGTGATTGGCATCTGGCTCTTTTTCCTACATGGCTACTGTGAGGTTTGCTGGTATTTAACTAGCAAATTGATAAATGAAGATTTTCTGATTACAAGCGGCAAACCTGAGTGTTAGCAGGAAGGTATCTTGTCCATGCAGATGATCCACCTTATTTCCTCCTCCTTTCCGTGTTCTAAAGATTCTACTTAAATGGCTGTCGTTCCCCAACAGCTTTCACTATTTATTGCAAGCTCTTAATAACATGACGTAATACGTCGTTCGAGATAAAAGTGCCCACTCACAGGTGCAGTGGCTTTTTCCCTCTTAGGCACCGTTGCTGTGCCTGCTGTCTTCCACTGCCCTATCATCAGTGAATTGCCTCAATCAGCGGGTTATTGAGGACCCTGCCCCAACTAAGCAAATTTCACGCACCATCCAGAACTTTAGCCATAATCAGATATCACATTGCAGCGTCTCTGAAGCAGAGGGCGCGGTTAGAATGAATAAGAATGAAACAAACAAGTTTTCCTTTCATTTTAATCTTATTCTTCATTTTAATTTCTCTTTTGAGGTGCAGTTAGTACCTAGAGGTGATTTCTCACATCAAAATAAAAATGGAAATCAAATGAGTAACGAAAAGTGAATGATGGAACGGCTTTACAAACAACTCTGGTACAGTGGCACCATAAATTTCTCAAATCAAGCCTAGGTTGTTTTATTTTTTTATTTTATTTTTTTCCTTTTGAAATTCTCAGCAATGTAGTTGTGGTAACCTTGGCAACTGCTGCTATAGCTTTGCTTTGTCTGTTGACCTCAGCTGAAAAAGAAAAAAAAAAGAAAAAGAAAATCCATCTCCGAATTGAACATGTTGGAACTAACTTTTAACAGTACTGTACTAAAAAAATAAAACATGATTCAAAAACAGCCCACGCATGTGTCAGTTGATTATGAAAGTTGATTTGTATGAAGTCATTGAACTCTGTTTCTGTTTTTTTTGTTAAATGTTGAATGTTGATATGGTAAAAATCTGTAAGATTAAATCTACTTTTGGGGGTTTTTTTTACGTTTTTAATTTTTTGTTTTTAAACACAGTTGGCCATCCTTCAAGGTTTGTTAGTTTTAGTTTGGTACCACTAACGGGATGATATTGATAGACATTTAATTTTAAATGCCTTGGAAGCTTACTGAAAAGTACACAAATTACTTTTAATGATGTATAAAAATTCCAGGAAGTGTTTTCATCTGTGATTTTAATTTAGGCAATTAAAATCAGTACTTTGACTATTTGTAGGGAAATGTCTCGTCAAAAATGAACTTACTGAATATGTTTTTTTTATCTTTTCTATTGATTCTAATATTGTTATTCTTACAAAAATAACGCAATTCTGAGTTTATCCAGTCACAAATAGTCTGTAAGACAAACATGTCACTATAAAAATGACACACTATCTTCTTAGAGTGCTGAGTTATGAATTACTGCTGTGTGAGCCTGAACTGTGAGTTTGCTGGTTTGTATTCATATTGGATCGATTGTAGCTGTGTTCTGCTAATCACGATAATTAAAATGCACTGCTCAAAAAACATAAAGGAACATTTTGAAGACATCAGATCTAAAAAAAAAAAAAAAAAAAAAATAATGATAATCCTGCTTGATATCTACATTGATATAGACTGGGTAATTTGTTAGGAATGAAAGGATGCCAGATTTTTAATGGCCATAACAATTTTTAGCCTACAGGTGGCTAAATTTAAAGACAAAAGTGAAAAAAAAGATGTGGCAGACTAGTCCATTTTACCAAAACTTGAGTTTGCATTTGCAGTATGCATACCTGATAATGTCAGGGTAGGCTCCTAATGAGACTATGGATGGTCTCCTGGGAGATCTCTCAGATCTAGATCTGGGCATCGATGATCTTCTGGAGAATGAGGTGCAACCTGGTGGCGCCGGATAGACTGAAACATAATGTCCCAGAGGTGTTTTATTAGATTTAGGTCAGGAAAATGTGGGTGCTGGTCACTGATACCAGTTCATATATCCTAGAGGACCTGACTGCATACTCTCGCCACATGAGGTCGAGTATTGTGCACCAGAAGAAATCCAGGACCCACTGCATCAGTGTAGGGTCAGATGGCAGGTCCAAGGATTTCGTCCTGATACCTAATGACAGTCAGGGTGTCATTGCCTAGCCTTCGTCCCTCCATGGATATGCCTCCCCAGACCATCATTGACCCACCACCAAACTGATCATGCTGAACATTGTTACAGGAAACAAAGTTCGCCACAGCTTCCCCAGCTGGTCTGTAAGGGTGAACCTGCTCTGATCTGTGATAAGCACAGGTATTCTGGTATTCTACGCCAAATGCCAGCTGGGCTCCACGGGGCTCAATAGAGAACCCTCAGTCACCCTCATCAAGTCTGTTTCTGATCTTTCGGTCAGAGATATTTACACTGACCCTAGTCAAATGCAAAACTAGATGAGGGACAACTGTCACTGTTGCCTCTGTAGTGCACCTGTTGTTAATCTCATCAACACTAAAGCAGCTGAAACTGAATAACAACCCCCTCTGCTATTTGATCAGTTAAATGTCCCAGAAAGTTTAACTGACTTGTTGCTATATGCTGATTAAATTCAGTTTGAGCATGTTTTACATGATAGTTAGGACACTGGGGGCAATTAAAGCACTCTGAACTCCAAGCTTAAGCATCAGAAAGGTGGTGAATGATGACGTGTGTTTGCACACAGACACCACCTTTTAGTTGAGGTCACACCACAAATGATCACAATCAGTGCGTGAATAGAGCAGCAGAGGGTGGAGACTCTTCATGACTACCTGCCAGTGGTTCTACCTGTTCCACCTGCTCTCCTCCCTCCAGCCCTCCTTTGGGTGTCAGCTGATGAGAGCTCAGGACTGCCTGCCCTCAATCTGAAGCTACCCACTATGCGTAGATAAAGAAGCAAGCAGCTCAACCAGTTCCCTTTTTTCTTTTCATTCTTTTCTTCACCTTTGCTCTCTCTCCACATCGGAGAGAGAGACTGAGGACTGAGGCTGGATTTTTTTTTTCAACTCTACTTTGGGAGCTAATACTTAAAGTGCCTTCAGGATATTTACTTAGTGAAGCAGGAACCCTTCACCTCTGAGTGCAGCATGGGGTCTGATGATTCGTACAATTTTGTCTTTAAAGGTGAGTCATGTTTGCTTAAGCTGTGATTGTGTAGGAAGAGATAAATGTCTTTTTCTCTGTGTATTATTGCGTATTTGTAGACAATGAAGCTGCCAGGTACAACTCCGGCTGTAGCTGCTTGCTGCTATTTCCAAGGAAGTGAATAGAGCAGGGAAAGGAGGAAGTGATCGCTCTGTATCCATTCGGCTGTAAACCATTTAACCTTTGACCTATTATAGAAACATATAATCTACACGTCATACTTTACAAAGAGCCTCATGAGCATGTGCTTATTCCTTATTAAAATAAACCTCCATTCATTCCAAAGTGAAATCAGCTCTGGGGCAGATGTGCCACGTCTGTGTGATGTCATAGTGTCTGGTATCTTTTGTGGGTGACAGAAAGTCTGTATATAAAAGAATATGTTTCAGGAAGTTACCATGAGTTAGGTTTATCCGTAATTTGTTCTAATACTCAGTGTTATTTGTATCTAGTTTTTTTAATCAAATAAAGGATTAAGAGCCATTTCAATACCTTTTGTGTGTGTTTGTTTAGTGGTTTTGATCGGAGAGTCTGGCGTAGGAAAGAGCAACCTTCTGTCTCGCTTCACCAAGAATGAGTTCGCCCATGACAGCCGTACCACCATCGGTGTCGAGTTCAGCACACGGACCGTGCAGATTGATAACCTCACCATCAAAGCTCAAATCTGGGACACGGCTGGCCTGGAGCGTTACAGAGCTATCACCTCAGCGTGGGTACACACACATAAGCACACACACCATTTATGAATGAGTAACAGACACAATTGAGGTTGGAATTATGAGATTATCAGTGTTGGCTCACACATGTTTGCCAGTTTAAGTAACACTGATTGCACTGTGTTTAATTAACGGTTGCACCTCTTTCATGCACAACACCTACTTAAACGCATTGTTTCCTGTTTGAATGTAACACCCAGCCCATGTGTGTTCCTCCTCAGGTATTACAGGGGAGCAGTTGGAGCGCTGCTGGTCTATGACATTAGCAAGCACTTGACCTATGAGAGTGCAGAGAGATGGCTGAAGGAACTGTACGACCACGCAGACCCTCATATCGTGGTCATGCTGGTGGGAAACAAAAGCGATCTGGAGAATCTTAGGACCGTACCCACAGATGAGGCCAGAGACTTTGCAGGTAAGTTAAGTAGTATTGTATAGTTATTTCTTTAATGTTGTTTTGGCATATTTCTAATTTATAAGACTGATTCTATTTCTATGTATTGCAAAAATTCTCATAAATGGTGTGTTGAATCCTCAATAAATTTTGCTCTGTATTAATGTCAGTCTATGTTTTTTTTTTTTTTTCAAACTCCGGTCTGATTCAGAAAAGAAAGGTCTGATGTTCATGGAGACATCAGCGTTGGACTCCACCAATGTTGAAGCAGCTTTCAGTGAAGTTCTCACAGGTAAAGGTGGCCAGAAAGAGCATTTACACCCTCACTTTGACTTGTGTCCATGTTGATACGCAGATTGCCAACCTTCTTCGTCTCCGTTTTCTCCAGCAATCCATATGAAGGTGGCCAGCAGAGAGGTGACTCGTGGCTCCATCAGTGCTGTGACCCTCTCCAGCCCCATTGGGCCAAGCAGTGAGGCACAGGGGGAGCGCAAAGGCTGCTGCAGGAGCTAATAACAGACTGCGACACCCCCCCATAAAGATCTGCTGTGTACATACTGAAGCATCAACATGCTTGACTGTCATTCATGCTCAAGCATGAGGTCATACATTATTGTAGGAGTGAGGCTTCTGCTTGACACTGAGCTCTCAGTGTTCAGGCCTCTTTCAGTATACCATCTGTACAGTATATAATTTACTGAGTAAGTGTTGCAAATGGTAATTCACTTTCACATTTTATACATATTTCTTTTGATGGCTGATGGGCAATTTCTGCATTAGATTACATTTATTTCTTTATGTTTCTAGAAATACTTTGTAATGTTTTATTGCTTTTATAAAGGAATCCAGAGGGAACGTCTTGGATTAAGTTATTTATGCTTCTTCTATTTGCTTGTACTTGCAACAAAAAGTCATGAAACATCTCCATGATACTTGAACTATGTGGAAATAGGAGATAAAAGGAGGTGGAATAAATAAAGTTATAGTGTTAACACACTAGCTGAACAAGACTGGTCCAGTTTTAATCAATTCATATGCTATTAGATAAGTTAATCTTTAAAAATTTGTATTGGTGGAGTTAAATGAGGGATCAGAAGAATGAGACCGATGGTATTCCTACATCATCATAGTTCATGCTATTTTGGGACCATCGATGCATTTGACCAATCACATTGTTGTGTTCTCAGATCTGTGACTTTTGGGGGGTGGGACTGAAGTGGGAGAAGTTTGTCTTCAGGGCTTTCTGACAAACACTGAAGTAGAAGTGAAGTAATAAAAAGAGCATCAAAATCAATGTAAGGAGCAGGTTGTCCTACTTGAAACCAAAAGCCACTGTTGATTTGTTCAAGAAACTGATGTGAGGTGATTTGAGTTTTGTTACATGGTGCATTATCCTGCTGGAGGAAGCATCACACGATGGGTAAGCTGTGGTCATAAAGGGATGGACATGTTCAGCGACAGTACTCCTGCAGGCTGTGGTGTTTAAACATTGCTCAGTTGCTGATAAGGGTCTCAAAGTGTGCCAAGAGAATATCCCCCACACCAGAGTTATTATAGTTTTGTGTTTCTAAGTAGTTTTATTTCAATTTTTTGTTGTTTAATTTAGTTTCAGCTAGGTTACAGAGTGTATTTTCTTTTTTCAGTTTAATTTTTATTGTTGGAAAAGATTTAGTTTTAGTTTATTTTTCATTAGTTTCAGTGTTAGTTTTAGTCTTTGTAATTATTATTGCGTGGAGGAAATATGTCAGAGGCAAGATATTGGTATTCCAATAACAACACAATGTTTTGAAAGTGGTTGACTCACAGTCGTGTAGACATCTCACAAGTCTCAATAAACACATTTATCAGTGTGTCATCAGGCAAGTTAATAATGTATTTTTTTCTTAATTAACAGATACCAAAGGTAAGGACATTTCCTTTCTCTCTCTATATTTGTTATTTTAGTTAGTTTTCCAAGGTCACAAAATGTTTCAGTTTTTTTTTTTTTACTGAACTAAAATTCTTTTTTTCATCTAGTTTTAATTTTTATCCTATTTTTAGGTAATTTTAATAACCTTGCACCACACCATTGCAGGATGGAGCCATGCAAATTTTGATCCTACCATCTCACACCAGGCAAGGTTTTTCAATTTTATGTTGTCTAATTTTTGTCTGTGTGAGCTGTAGGCTCAGTTTCTGTTCTTAGTTGACAGAAGTGACACTGCTGCTGTAAGCCCATCTGCTTCAAGGTTTTATGCATTTCTGCATACCTTGGTTGTAATGAGTGGTTATTTGAGTTACTGTTACATCCTATCAGCTCGAAGCAGTCTGGCCATTCTACTCTGCCATCAACAAGGCATTTGCACCCAGAGACCTGCTGCTCACTGGATATTTTCTCTTTGTAATTCCATTTTCTGTTAATCCTAGAAATGGTTCTGAAATAGACCAGTATGGATTATGTCCACTGATTTTCTTATCATTTCAGGGTTGTGAGGTGCTCTAGATTATCTTAGCTGTCACGAGGCAAGAGGCATTGTACACCTTGGACAATTTGTCAGCCTGTCCCAGGGTAACACAGAGATATAGATAAACATTCACGCTCACATTCTATGGTTAATTTAGAACCCCCAGTTAACCTAAACCCATGGATGTCTTTGGACTGTGGGAGGAACCTGGAGTGCTTGGCGAGATTAAGACGAATATACATGACTCCAGGTTTGAAGTATAGGTTAAGTAGTAGTTTTTCCCCAAGTCGCAGAGCAATGGCGTCACACCAGCATGATTGGTTTTCAGATCTTGCCCAATGATAGAGTCCTGAGATGGTGTTTGAAGGTGCTATGTCTCCTCTCAACCTGTAGATGGCACTGCCGATGTTACAAGTTGAAACTACAGCCCGAGGGTACCATAGTGAAATACATTTGTTCCCCCTCTCATTCATTTAGTAACGCCTACATGTCTCATACTCCTGTCTCATCTCTTACTATGCATCACATTTACGTTCGTAATATTAAGTTAGCAACCTTTGCTGCCTATGATGTGGGGTATTAATTTACATTTTCCCCAGACTTGGTAATTTTATGTGAACGTGTCCACTCCCAGAAGATCTCCAGACTATGGATGTAATTGTACAAGCTCATATGGCACAACTGAGTGAATATAAATCTACAGTGGTGGTAGTTAATGACATTCTGGACAGATAGTGCTCTATCTCTGGTTCACAGATGTGCATGAGGAGCCTTTGCTGTGGTATGAGCGTGCGTGTGTGCTGCGTGCATGCTGTGTCCCCAAGCAAGACTTCTCTGCCGGAGATGATTTTGCTACAGTGAAATGACCACAAATGCTTTTATTAAGCTTCTCTCATGAAAATATGATAGGAAGGCTCTGCACCAGGCAGTAAATGTTTAATTATACCTTGTGAATGGAGATATTTTATAGGCTGAGGAAAGACATCTGGTGTAATAATCCACACAGGCTGAGCAAGCTGCACAGGTTGAAAGCCTGGTCACCAAACCTGTAAATTTTGCTTCATTCCATGCCTACAAGGAAGGCTTATACTTACTAAATCTCTTTTTTTTTTTAAAGAAATTAAAAAAATGCAGGTTCCTTTATTTATTCTGAGATGAAGAGGGCTGAACAGTGAAGCAGCATTTACTTCTGCTGATTGTTCCAATTTTTTCCTAGTGTGTCAGTGTGTTTCTGACCCAACCTTGAAAGTAAGGCTCTCATCGTGGTTGGAAAGAATTGGATTTAGCACAAACATGTGGTGGCTATTACTCGCATGCTACTAGACATGTGTAAGTTGTAAAAAGTGTGTCTGAAACCAGGACTCGTATATATGCTAAAGTGATAAGTGCAATGGCACCTCTGACCCCAACATGGATCTGTTTATCTCCAGTTTACGATGCCCCCCCCTCCCCATCCCTGTAGCACTTTGTCTCTGTTGGAAATCTTATCTTCTTGGAGTTTTAAGTTGGAGCATCAAATCTGTATGGTTTTGGTTGTAAACTATGTTTTTCTTATGACCTTTGACTCTATGGAGAAGTCCATCATTTCTTTTGCCTTGCAGTTTCTCTTCTGTTCTCTGAATCCTGCTTTCGCAAATTGTGTCTCTCACTTGGTGTCTGCCTGTCCAGAGCTCATTTTCACTTGTTTATATCCGCTTCCTGTATTTGTTTGTTTATATGCATGATCAGCAGTGATATAAGTCCTACAATCATAACACAATTCCACTCATATTTACATTTCATTTAAAGAGAAAACAAAACAGAACAAAAACCCCAGCTGTCCTCTGTAGCCATTTTTAAAAATTGATTTCTCACTTCCTCACATCTAAAGTACTCCAAACACAAACACATGCACATGGCTTGAAAAATAAATTGTCAGCTTTTGATGAGTCAAGAAAAGCAGCAGTGCTTGCAGTAGAGTGACAGCAGTTTTTATTTTTAATGTTTATTCAGCAGGATGTTTAGACTCATTGAGGAAGACTTTTAGTTATCTTTGGGGAAAAGATCCAAATTCCGGGATGTATGCTAGTTTGCTGTTGTGTAGGTCATGCACTAATCAGAGGTTTAGCCCTTTAGTGCTGGCACATGTCCAAGTGGCATTTAGCAAGACTGAACCTGAATGAGCAAATGAGAAGAGGTAAAGTGGTTTGAATGCATGTCTCCCACTTACCTGCTTTTCATTGGATAGCAGGATCATGTGGGCATGCTAAAAAAACGTATTAAATACATAACTTGCACCTGTTGCTGACAATTTATGAGTTTTTTTTCCCTGCACCTTACTGTGTGGGTTCATAGCTTCAAACGTGCACGAAGTGAAAACAACGTCTGGGCGTGAGTGTGTGACGGCCTACATTCCTGCATCATCCCGCATCTGTCAGGAAAGAGCACACATTGATATTTCCACATCAGCTGACATCATCGCATGAATAGAATCCAAGTCAATGCACGCTGATTGCCATGGTGATGTTGTTATGGCGACCAATCAAAAAGAGAGGTGAGCTGATGGGTGCCTGTGTGTGTCCCCCCCCCCCAAAAATAAAAAGGCGCAGTGGAGAAAAAGAAAGCTGAAAATGGGCAGAGAGGTGGGTTACTGCCTCGAGTTCATCGCAAGCAAACTGTTAAAGAGTGCTTTCATCGATCTCTCTCGAAGAGAAGTTGTTTTAGTCTCAGCTCGGCTTATCGTGGAATTAAAACGTGCTATAATTCAGTTCCCTAGATTAGTGTTTGCACATTTGTCTGCCCCCTCGTGCTTGGCTGTATCGCCTCCCCATATACTCGAATCAATTAACTCCTTTAAAAGCCTCTAATTTCATAACGGAGCCCGTTGTGCTTGGCTGTCTGTGCTCAAGGCCCAGCTGGGGTCACAAGATTCCTTTCCAGCATGCAATTAAACAGGTTGACAGCCACAAACGAGGCTGAAAGCCTCAGCATCGGTCCACTTAACATAATATTACATACCTCAGTTGCCATGACAGCCTCAGTGTTTGTCCGTGAGTCAGTGATGCTAAACGGCTGCAGGTGTAAAGCTATTATTTCTATTATTAATTATTTATCGATCTGCTATTTGTGGGCTGCTTTGAGCTGAGTCCAGAAACAAAGTAAAGTAAGAGTGCCATTAACACATTAGTTGCTGTCACAGGTGAGCTTTCTGCCCGTTCTCAAGTTTGAATTTGTGTTTTAAGTGATGACATCTGGAGAGTGGGAAGCAGGCTGGTGTTTTAGGCAAGGTTTTTCTGGCATATTAGTACAATAAAGTCTTCTATCCTCAGTCATAACACCTGACTTTTGTCTAGTTTTGCTGCTCTGACCACAGCTCCACTGATCCATTTTCTTCAAGGTGGCCTGACAAAAGTTTGGCGCCAATATCTCAGAGGTGATTTCTCACCCTGGCACCACTCCTACACTGGAGGAGAAGAAGCCACGCGGCTAAAACTAAAATATGAAACCACAGGCTTCCAAATGTGTGACACTGAGACGAAGCAAAACTTTTCAGCCATCTCCTGCAAAAGAGTGGGACAGGCAATAACAGCTAATGCACATAGCCCCCTAAAAGCCCTCAGCTCTTTCTCAGGGGAACACAAAACGCCTGGCAGCGCGGCGAGTGACAAAAGGGGCGTGAAATTGAGTTTATGAGTAGATGTTTCCATGTCTGTATTTTCCTCCTCCTCAGCTTTTGTTCCATGTGGCTCATGAATGGAGGCGCAGTCCACATGAAATGGCTCAGGCTGGAGATATGCCCTGAGTGTGAAGACACCACATTTATTTGCGAACAAGTACATCACATACTATTTTGTTCCACTGAATAAACACTACTGAATGACTCCGAGTGAGGCCTGTTGCGTGCCACGCTTTTGTATTATTTATGTTCACTTAATGCCTGGTTTGTGTGGCTTCTTCTTGCTTCACTTGTTAATCACACATTTGTGTGTGTGTGTCTGTTTATTACCAATTAAAATAGCCTGTGAGCACACAAAGATTCCCTGTGTGTGTGTGTAGTTTCAGGACAGCACTTGTTGAACTGAAAGCCTTCCTGAGATAAGTCTCCCTAGAGTTTTTGGATTGTGGGAAAACACATGTTGTTGTCCACTTTATTGGCACAGGGAGAAAACATGTTTGGGCTCGAGGACAAGAAAGTCAGTCTGCCAAAAGATACAGTACATCTGAGCTCTCCAAGCATTTGCGGATGAGTGCAAGTCAGAAAGACAGACAGGAGCGAGCTATGTTCTTTTTAAGGCTGAGTGATTATAGAATTTGCAAGCTCACATTAAAGTGTGCTTGCATGTATGTGTGGCAGACTGTGATGTTTTTACCTACTGTATGTGTCCGTGTGCAGTTTCCTCTCTATGGAGCGAAAGGATGCATCTAAAAATACCATGGGCCCGAGAGGAAAAGGAGGATGGGAAAGCACTTACCAAAGCAATAAGTGGAACACAGGTCTCTCCTTTCCTTTCCCGTGCAGCACCTTTCCCATGCACTTTTATTGTGGATGTGTCAACTAGAAGTTCAAATTACACCTAAATA
>VUQG01010258.1:24123-35257 GCA_015106755.1 Etia nguti | reverse complement strand
CCTAAATAATTTCTGTTGTTCCAACAAGTTAAAAATGTGCCTGTTGGTTTGTGGATGCTGGCACTGAGAGTGCAGTGGTGTGTGGGGGCTACACAAATCCTGGGTGGTAGTGTGTACCAATTAAGGTAATTTCCGGGTATTTGCCAAATTAAAACCAGACTTCTGGGAGATGTAGATACACGGGCAGATTTCTACACGGATTGTGTAAAGATGAGGAGGAGGGGTGAGTAGTTGAGGAGGAGGAGGAGGAGGAGGAGGGAATCCAGATGGGAAGGAGCAGAATCGGCGCCGCAGGAAAGAAGGAGAGAGAGGGAGAGAGACTGGAGGAGAAGACACGAAGCCTCCTCTCTGCTCGGAGATGAAAGACACTTTTATCACACACTGAACAATCGGATCTCATTTGGTGCCGCAATGTATTTTGGTACGTAAACGAAGCCTTTTCATTATTATTGTTGTTCTTACATTAGTTTTTTAATTGGCTGGTAATAACGCGGCGGAGTCACTTGTTGCTATGTTGGATTGGACGTGAGCTTCGTTAAGTCAGTCACCTGCACAGCGGTATAGACAGAGGGACTCAGCGCACAGGTTATATCGCGGTATTTTTGACTTTAAAGTCTGTTTACGCAAAAATAAGTATCGAAAATATTAGTCTATGCATAAAAGAGATGAAAAAATATAGTAACAGCATGCTGAGAGAAGACAGAAGCTACTTTACTGCGTTTCTTATTTTATTTCACACCTTACATTTTAAACGGGTGTCGCGATTGGGCTGTTTTATTGCTTTTGATCGTTGACTGCAAGTTATTGATTGTCACTCCGCTGCTCTTAACAGACTGCAGTCTGTCACGTGTTTCTCAAAGGCATAATAACTTCTTTAAAGTAATCCATCCCAAAAGCAAATCAGATCAATCACGCAACGTTACGTGCGCGCACCCACACGTGCACCCTACAAGACTTTAGTCAGTTAAAGGCAATCAGAGTAATGGCAGAGCGGATGGGTGTGTTATGATTATGATTGCGATGATTACACACGGTCCTAAATCAAACTGTAATCAAGCTGAGAGAACATGCAAACTATAGAAAATAAAGCTCTATAATCACTCAGCACAACAAACAAGACCCTTATCAGCCATGGACTCAACGTACTCGTGCACTCTGTTTTTCAGGTTGCATGTGCACTTATGTACGTGCTTGGCATATTTGAGTCTGTTTTTGATTAGACCCCCCCCCCAAAAAAAAAGTCTTTTGTGAAGGGGTTGATTGCTTGCTTGCTTGTGTGTATAAAAAAAGCTCTAAAATGATTTATGTGAGTAAATAATTTTAAAAGAAAAAAAATGACTAAGAAAAATGAAACTGGGAAGGTTGTCAAGGAAATAATAGCCCGCATTTCTACCCAGCATAATTACAGCATAAAATGCATTTCCCCCACTCAGAGGTAGCAGAATCCTGCAGAGCCTTTATTTAGTCAAAGTACAAAAGTTTGAAAAGTACAGTTTTACACAAATTCTGCAGTTCTCTCTCTCTCTCTCTTTTTAAATTTTTTTTTTGCAACCCAAATTTAAGGCTAGTATCTCAGAATTTTGAATAAGTTAGATAAAGTTAGTTTCTCAGTTTTGATGTATTTTCTCAGACGGTTAACTTCTTGAAAATTTGAGCTAAATGACCTAAATTTTTGACTTATGAATGGCAAAAACAAACCATGTACAAGCACTTTTACAATGCAGAAGTAGTTTTAACCCAATATTAACACTTTCACTGTAATGGAGGGAATTCAGGGTTCAGCAGTTCAATTCAATCTAGCACTAAATCACAATAACAGTAGCCTCAAAGCATATTTTATTGTCAGGACCCTAGAATAATACAGAGAAAACCCCAGCAATCAGACGACCCTCTGTGAGCAAGCACTTGGTAACCGTGGGAAGAAAAAACTCCCTTTTAACAGGAAGAAACCTCCGGCAGGACCAGGCTCAGGGACGGGTGGCCATCTGCCATGACCAGAATGGAGATGCTGAGGATTGAATCACTGACCACTGAGCCACTCTAAGTACTTAGGAAGTTGTACTTGATCACAGTTTACAGCAAAGTGGGTGTTTCAAAGCAACTTAAGATGATGTTATATCTGTTCAGACAGAAGTTGTGCTTATTTAAGTAATTTCCAGGATCTTTGAGTGAGAGAAGACCACTAGGATCAAACATTGGTATATTTTTTCCAGTTAGAAAGCCCATGAAAGCAAATTTAATGTTTTGGGGTACAATATAGCAGGACTGATCCCAAATGCACTCGAATTGGCATCTTATTTGCATTAACAACATTAACACAAATGATGAAAAGCGTTTTACATAATAAAGTTTATACTAAAATAAGACAGGACAAAGATGTAAGAAAGCATCAAAAATGTATCAAAACACTGCAACCAGAGAAGTTTTTGAGCACAGAATGTGTTCATCTGGTTCGCTCTGGTCTATTAGCTTTTATCATCATCATCATCATCATCTCAAAGGAACCACCTCATCTCCATCGAGTCATTGCTCCATATGTTTATCTATCTGCCTGTCTCCTTCCTCCTGTGATGTCTCTCAGGTAATGTGTGCCACAGCACTCTGCCGCCGCTGGCTCGTCCCACGCTGGGCAGGACCCAGCCCTCCCCTGACCCGAAAGCCCTCCTCCCCCTCCACCTGCTGCCTGGATTCACTGATGTGAGTACTGTCAGTCATCGTAGCTGTCATGGCAACAAAGCTCTCACCACCTGCACTCTCATGCCTTTTTTATTATTATTATTATTATTATTATCAAAAGCAAAATTGTTCATTTTACCATACCAATTTTTTGCCTCAAGCGGAGGAGTTAATTTCGTGGAATAGTCTGCCTGCATGAAGTAAAATTTCAATGCACAGATGTATGAGCACGCTGCCTACACCTTTCCAAATATATCATGCCTAAAGCAGAGAGCTGTGACATTTCCACACAACCTGGGGGGTGTGGAGCTGATTCCTTGGTATTCCTCCTGCGGAGCTTTTCTTAGAGCTGTCTGCCCCGGTGTTTGTGAAAGGTGAAGGTGGAGAGAACTAAGGCTGGCCAAGTCTAAGCCCAGAGGACTGTAGATGTGTCAGGCTGAGGGTTGATGTATAGTTTACACGGAAATTGTGTGATATCTGTTCGTATAATCCAAGGTGTTAAATGCCCTGGCTGTGTCTAACAGAGTATGCTCATAACTCCATTGAGTCGGACCAAATAACTGCTCGGAAGCAGAACTGACTTGTGAATTGTGCTTTTGTTCCTCCCTCCTCTTTACTCTTCTTTCCCATGACATGCTGTCAGATGTTTAGAAGATGTCTCAGAAGAGACACGTGAGGGTTCAGAAAGAGTACTGAGTGTATTTGTCTGGCTTTTGTGGCCTCTCACAGTGTAGCAGTTATTTTGCATGTGTGCGTGTGTGAGGGATTGTGTGTAGCGTCCGTCTCTTTGTCAAAAAGCCCATCTGCCACCCAGGGAGACACTGCTCTAGGTCTCGGCCCTCTTGCCTTCCATTTCACCTCGCTTTCATCCACCCCTTCCACTTTCTGTGTTGCTTGTGCTCCAACGCCCTCTTCACTTCAGCTCTCTCTTCATATGTATTTTCCACTTTGTCCCCTGCTGTCATCTTTCCTCTCCCTCATCCTCTTGTGCACTTTTTCTCCCTTTTGGAGCTTTCAGATCCTCTTCACCTTCCTTTGAACTCCTCTGTTCACTTCTAAATGTACTCCACATGATAAGAAACTTAATATTACAATATTTGTTGCTATTGCTGGGTGACCTTAATATAGCACGGACAGAAAAATGTTTTTAAATATCTCACTCACACTCTCCCTGCTATCTTTTCCCTATTTGTCTCTTTATCTCATTTCTATGATTTTACTCCATGTTCAACACATCTCCCAGTCAGCAGCCACAAAAATAGTGTAACACCTGTAAAAAGTGCTACACTGTTCACTACTGCTAATGCTGAATGAGTAATGCTGGAGATTTAACTCCTTTTTTGGACAGCAAGGTTAGAGAAAGAGTATTGGCTAAAAACTTAAAATCCAGCATATCTCCAAACTAAAAGCCCTCTTTGCCACCTCTATAAACTTGAAATATGCAATTAGCTGCAGGCTATTATCTCAGTTAATTGCTAATCATTATCTCTGTAAAGTTTCAGAAAATAGTGACAGTGTCAAAAACCCACATATAGTAATTTTACTGTCAGAAATGACAGTAAAATGCCTTCACAGATGATAAGGGAATTTGATACGCGGTTAAAAAGTATTAGCTTCCCATTACATTTTAGCATTTACATTAGCTAATTAGCTTGCCATTGTGTCAACTGTTCAGTCATAACTAGCGGCCTATTATTTTGACCTTTCAGCCAGTGTTTTTAATAGCTAATCTATTTAACAGATATTAATAGTGCTTAGTGATGTTTTGATAAAACTCTTGCTTGTTTCTTCTTCCCTGTTTTGCTAGTAATTTCAACTGTTTAGCCATTCTGTTAGCTTATAATTGATAACTTTCAATTCATAATGTTAGCTAGCTCCTTGACTATTTAACTTTCCATTTTGTTTATTCCACTAACAGTTTATTATGTTATGCAGTTTTTATCTATACTGTTAAGTTACTAGAAACATTAAAAGAGAGTAGAAGTTGAGGGACTGTAGTTAGTAGCTAGTAGCTTCAATACTTTATCCATACTGTGCGCTAACAGTTTCCAGAGTTAGGTCCTTTAAACACTGTAAAATTTATTCAAATGTTTTGTCTGTTAGAAATATTATCACCTATTCTTAATGTAACCGTTCACTCACTGGATGAGTTGTTTTTCCAAATCTGACCAATCACTGCATTTGGCAATATGTGCGCTTGTAACTCAAATCAATACCAGTACTGAATATATGTGAGATGGAAACAGTAAAATATTCTATTATACCATGCTGCTCCGGGTCAATCGATTCTCTGAAATTATTTCTCTGCCTCCTCAAACTCTGCTCCAACTCTGCCAACAAGAGCTCAAACTGCTCCACTGACATCCTGAAATATGTACGAAAGCGGTCGTGATAAAGCTTCAACTCCTGGATCAAACCATGAAATTCTCCCTGCTGCTGTCTTTTGGTGAGAATTAGATGAACCCAGAATCTCAGTTTCCTACTTTCCTTGTTTAGAAACAATAAGACCAGCTCATCATTGCTTGATGTTCACTTTATTTTTTTCACTTTGTGTTTTTCGAGGATGAATTGTGTATATACGTTACACGGCAACTTTGGATTGGAAAATTTGGAATTTTGGATCGTTTTTAAGTGTGTAAAGGCTTTTAGCTTTAATTTTAGCTACTTCTACAATCTATTATCAGTTATTATGGAAGCTTGTTTCTGTCACTGGGAAAAAAATAATTGACAGAGATAATTTGAAATTTGAGTTAATCTCAAAATTTCAACTTGCTCACTATCTCAAAGTGTAACAAAAAATTGAGATATTAAGTTGAAATCTGAAGGTACAAACCTTAAATTTTGACTTTTGGAGAACAAACTAAAATTTTCTTCAGTGGCAGAAACAAACTAACATAATTTATAAATTAAGTTTGGATATCTTTTTCTAATACTTATGTGTTACTTTTAATTTATCTTCTCAAATCTGCTCAGATGCACTGTTTTTAAAAAAACATTTTCGGATCATTTTAATTTCTCTTTTGTCATTTTAGTTGAACTAATCCTGCCATATTCCCTTTGGGTTCTGCAGCCATACACTCATTTGTGAATCGCTGGACTCTTTCAGTTTTGCTGTCTTTATTAAATAAATTCCACCTCTGAGGTCCCCATATCCTTCAGTTGCTTTTGAGTGTTTAGAAAGAGCTGAACGAAAATAAAATATTGTCTAGAACGTATTTTGTCAGAGAATCGTCTTGCTCCTCTGAATCGAACCTGTGGGTGTGAAGTAAGTGGGCACGCAGCTGAACTCTGACGGCCTGTGTTTTCTTCTGAAATGTGTCTCTTTATGTGTGGGTTCTTCGTGTGTGTGTGTGTGTGTGCGTGTATTTGTGTGTAAGCAGTGCATTCTCTTGTGTGCTTTGGCCTCCATAAAAGTCTGCACAGGAGTTTGTTTGGTGCCCACATGTGCGTTGTCATGACTACAGGGTTGCAGGCGTGTGTGTGGATGCTTGTCGTGATTCAGGGACCCCCGCTATTAAAACTTGGACTTCAGAAGCTTGGTTGGCTCGTATTCTTTTTTTTTTCCTTCTTTTTGGAAACAAAAAAAGTGATATTGTTTCCAAGAATAAAATAATTGAAATGACAAAGAACCCAAAAGCAGCAGCTCATTCATCATAACTCACTCATTTTAGGTGTTTGACGTCAGACACTCACACATAGCTGTCATGCTGGTACACAGTGTAAATCCAGGAGCATTCATCATTATAAAGTTTTTGACTGTGATCCAGGTAAAAGTCTGCTTTACTTCACTTGGCCATATGTTTCAGCCATAACTGACTCCCTGGAGCAGAGCATGTCTGACATGCTGACACCCTGTGTGCGAGGAGGTATCTGGAGGGAATATGCTGGATATAACTGATGCTGTGTGGTGGATGTGATGCCTTTATTTAGTGTACAATCCACTGAATGTACTGCTTTCATTTCTCTTCATGAGCTCACAGTGGCAGATTTGTTTCTGCATGTGATATATATATATATAAGTGTGTGTTTGTGTGTCTGTGCGAGCGTGTGTGTGCAAAACAAAACCGAAGAGGCAATGAGTAAGAAGGGCAAACTGACTTTGCTGCAGGTGCTAGTCCATCGTAGTGCCGAGTGGGAGTGGAGGGTAAGAGGGTGACTCCACGGGGAGCCGGGAAGGTGACTTTGATCAGACGCAGGCGAAGAGAGAGGGTTCAGAGGTAAGCAGATGGAGGGGTGAAGCGAGGAATGTGTGATGGAAGGTCAGGCGGAGATACAGGAGCCTTGGGGCTGAGGAGCGAGGAGGAAGCAAGGGGGTTGTTAGCTGATGTTAAACTGTTCAGTCTCATTCACAGAAGCATAAAAGGGGTCTCATAAATACTCTCACATAACAATGTTTGTCACACGTTACGTGACAGGTTTAGTCCTTTGCTTTGTTTCTTAAATTTCTAAGACTTCGCCTTTTGCATTTCGCACATGATACTCATGATATGTTTGTTTTTATGTAAGGTTGCTGGAGTTTTCTATACACAAACAGCTGCAGGGAAACAGGGAGATTAGAGACCTGCGACTGCACAGATACATTCCAGTGTAGCAGCCCAGAGTGATGATCAAAGAAAACTAGTGAGAACACACACACAGACACACACACGCACTGTTGAGTTTTTCACTTTTGAAGAGCACGTTCAGGTTTGGTACTATAGAAACAAGGTACATCTCCACTGCAGTGCTATACTGAGGGTTCTCTGGGGTTAGAGGACTAGCTGGCTGACCCATAAGAATGCATACATTTTTACTTTTACCACTAACCAGATTTCCATAAAACCCCCCTCCCCCTTCCCCACTCCCCACCCGCTTTGGCTGCTTATATGGCCTCCTACATTTCATCTCAGGTAATAGTCTTGTTTTGCTCCACAAAGGCCAGTTGGGTTTTATTACACTGAGTAGTTGTGCTCATTACAATTTCCAGTAATGTCCAGCGGTGCACAGTGTTGTGTGGTCAGATAATGGTATTGTGTACATGTATATACGCAAAGGCATGGACAGGTTTACTGCCTCTTTCTTACACGCATAAATAAAAGTAGGCTAGGGGGGTGAAAAGCCTGAAACTTCATTAGCTGATCCGCAGTACGAGGCAACGCAAACACGATTATGCTGCACGCAATTTAAAACTATTTAACTTAGTTTTCTTAATATGGTAATGGTTTCTCGCTGTTTGGTTGGAAAGACCATTTGCATGTTTGGTGTTATGAAGTCTTCCTAGAACAGGGCTGTGTGAGTAACCCCTGCAGGTTTTAAAGGTGCCTGTAAAAAGTTTTGTGCTTTGACTGTTATGGATAGCAAAGGCTGTGGTCAACATGGCTTCAAGGTGGTCCGAGTGGACTCCAACAGTGATGTGCAGAAAGAAGGGCGGGCCATTTAGCACTGTGCAGCATCCCCTTTTATTTTAACAGTCTGTAAACATCTGGGAACTGAGGAGAGTAGCTGCTGTTCAACAGTTCTCAGTGTTTTTTGTATTGTTTTTCATTCCATCCATCCATCCATCCATCCATGCATCCATCCATCCATCCATGCATCCATGCATCCATCCATCCATCCATCCATCCATCCATCCATCCATCCATCCATCCATCCATCCATCCATCCATCCATCCATCCATCCATCCATCCATCCATCCATCCATGCATCCATCCATGCATTTTCTTCGACTTCCAATTCAGAAATCATACAGAGATTTCTTCAGATTCTCTGAATCTTTTGATGATAGATAATGTGGTATTTTGTTCTGAAATTATTCCTCAATTTTTAGACACATCTTTCAGCAGGTTGGTGCACCGCAGCCCAGTTTTAGAGATTAGAAACTTTGCATCACTAAGATATCTCATATTACTGGGTTATTGCCAGTTAACCCAATTACTAGCAAAAAGTTCCTCCAGCTGTTTCGTTTTAGCACCACCTACTTTTCCAGCCTTTTCTTGCACCTTTGCCAACTGTTTTGAGATCTGTTGCTATATTTTTCATGAAATACCAAATGTCTCAGTTTAACATTTGATGTGTTTTCTATGTTGTACTGTGAATAAAATGCGTTAAACACAGCGCACCGATTTTTTTCAGGATTGGCTTTGCTCTTCAGAGTGCTTATGACCACAAGGGCAAAAAGCTTTACCACACGTGAGCATTTGGAACATATGGAGAAAACCGGTCGTCAGCGGAGAAGTGGGTTATGCTGCAGAGTGGTGTGACAGGTTTCATATAAACATTTTGAATCCTGTTCTTTGCCATGAAAACAGTTCAGTGTCAGTGTAATTAATCCAAGCTGAAATGATCAAACAGACTGCACTGTGAAAGCTTTTATAAGTCACGTTACATCATTTCAGTCAAGATGATATGTTGGTATTTGTCTCGGGCAGGCTGAGGCAGTAGAGAGCACGTGGTTTGCTGTTTTGTTGATTTCACTGATAGATGTGTGAACATCAATATTGTTATGTCTTTGGGCAACAACTCCTTCTTATAATCCGCTCCCTTCAGTAGGTCCTGAAAAGCTAAAATTATCTGCTGATAGCAGACGTTTAAAGAGGAGATCACTTTCACTACCTAACTCAGACTAGTCTGTTAGAGCATAATCCACAACCAGTTCGGACATTAACATTTCACTTTTCCTTGTTGCAGATGGATCATATACATAAAGCTCTGATTGGCCCAGGCTTCGGGCTAACCTCACCCTTAAAGAGAAAGCCCAGTTCCTGCGGCGTCTGTTGTCTTAGATTCAACTCTGAGGTGGGCGATGCTGTGTGGGAAACGCATGCTTTCTCAGTTGTTTTGTGTCTTTCAAGGTGCACTTGTTTTTCTCACACACGCCCTTACATGACAGTTGAACCACAGAGAAGACCTGCCCTTACTCATGGCTGTCTTACTGGTTTTGAAGGTGTAAAGCTTTTATACTTAATTACTGGGTCAAATGTGAACTCACGTGATATTTGATCTTGGTAGAAAATTCATTTTGAATTATTTGTGCCATAGCATGAGTCATAAGAAAGCAAATCAACTACTGCAAAGTACTGTCACGTATTGTATGGAAATCTTTGTAAAAATGTGAAAAAAGTGCACATAGTGCTGTACTTATTTACTTTAACGACTTACCACTTGATTACTTACTACACTGGCAACTGTAAGCAAGTCAGAGAATGATAGCTTTGTGCAGTTTTTCCATTCATATTCAAGTCATGCATTGTTGTGTAAAGTAAAGATAACCACTTTACTGCATGAAGTGAAATCTTTTTTTCCTTTTTTTTTCCTGTTGGACATCAAGGCACAGGCTTCCTCCCATTATAGCGGCACGAAGCATGCGAAAAAGCTGTTAGCTCTGGACGCTCCAGATTCAAAGATCAGGACCTGTGAACCGGTCTCCAAGGAAACTGCAGTCCTGTTGTCGTTGTGCTCACAGCCCTCCAGCTCTGACACAACATCAGGAGGTGAGTGCATTTCTGCAACCATGCATGCACACGTGTGCACGGACATCACGCACATGGCACCATTAGATATATGAACGCGTGGCTCAGACCTTCTTTTCCTAGTCACGACCTTAACTCTTTGATGTGATAAACCTCCTGCTGCTTTGGGTTGCACGGTGAAGTGATTAAAGGTTGGGAATTATCCTCTGCTTCTTCTTCATGTCTACATTTTCTGACCTCATTCAGTGGTCTCCTGAGATCAAAAGAGCATTGAAAATGCTTTGAATATGATCTGTGGGTAGCTCTCCTCCACTGTGTATGAGTGTGTGTTTGCTCAAGGGCCTCAGGCGCATGTGCGTCTGCAGGCATGCAAGTGTGGCGGTGTGTCAAAGCACTGACTGCTTTCCAGCGTGTGTTTATATTTGTGCCAGTGCTGATGTGCTACTTTTGCACACGCGTGGGCGTTTAAGGATTGGAAATAATGCATTTCGCCACAGCTAAAGAAGAAAGAGGTTGAAGAAATATTCTTGACACAACTGACAGGAGAGTTTGTTTTTGAGAGAGTGAGAGGGTGAATGATCATTTCAAGAGTTTCGGGGAAGTGGATGAGAAGCAGGAGCGCTCTCTGAAGATTGCTTTAGTGAGAGAGTGGGGAATCAGTGGTAACAAACAGACACCCACTCAGCGAGGCAGAGCTAATCATTGTTATTAACAGAGAGTGAATCCTTAAATCTGCACGCGCTCCTCCTGGGGAAAGTCGGCCCCACAAAAGATAACAGAGTCATATCATCTCTATACAAAAGTGTCCGTTTAAGTGCCGCGAGGCAGAAACCCAGGAGAAATCATTGATTATTAGTGTGATTAGAGAGGTTGATGGAGCTCATAATCATGTGTAGCCTGCTGAGCTTTTATCTTTCTCTTATCATAAAGAATTCAGAAATTTCATAGAAGTGGAAAAATGTTCACATTTGTCTTCCTTAGTGCTCATTCTTGCCAACAGGACTTTCCC
>VUQG01010258.1:4496-24103 GCA_015106755.1 Etia nguti | reverse complement strand
GTGCTGAAGCTTCAGCAGTAATCAACAGAAAAAATTCAAAGCTTCCCATCTGAATTTAATACTCCAACGCTGTCTGACAAAATCACCACACGCATAAGTTTAAAAGCTTTAAAGTGGTGCTGCGCTGTGCCGCTCTGTGAACAGAGCAGAGAGAGAGAGAGAGCCGTGGAGAGCAAGACCTCGTAGAGTGAGATTCTTCACTGGCCATAAAAGTTGATAAATGTGTACTAAATCTGGAAATTATGTTGCTAAGCTGGCCACAGTGTCTTGAAATTAAACTAAATCACCACGAATCCAAGTTGAGACTGCATTTATTTCTACAGTCTACAGGAAAAAATACACATTCAAGCAAGCACATTCAAATATCACAATTGAGAACTGAATATCTACCCAGACGATGAATATCCAAATAGTCAAATATTAAGTATAACCCTACTTACCTTACTCTTTTTTTTGCCTTTGTTTTAGAGCCTTCATCGCTGAACCCTACCTCAGAAATGGCACCATCAACCAGTGGCTCCACTGAAACTGTGAAAGCACCTTCTGACCCTTCCTTGTCACCCATTTCAAGGACAACAGAGAAAGAGGCCCCAAAAGATGGAGAGGCAGAGGCTCCAGGGGAGGAGACCGAAGAAGCAAAAGCTATACGTCTTCTGTACTGCTCTCTCTGCAAGGTGGCTGTCAACTCAGCCTCCCAGCTTCAGGCCCATAACAGTGGTGAGAGGCAGTCGCTGCCACGGTCAGACTTTGCCCACATGAAGCGTGTTTCTATACTTTGTTGATATGACTTAATATCTGCTCAGGCACTAAGCACAAGACCATGCTCGAGGCCAGAAGTGGTGATGGAGCCATCAAATCCTTCCCCAGGATGGGGGTCAAAGGAAAGATGGCTGCACCGTCTGAGTCATCGACAGGACTCCAGAATAAAACTTTCCACTGTGAGATCTGTGACGTGCACGTCAACTCTGAGACTCAGCTCAAACAGGTGAGCCGTGCAAAATGACAAGCTCAAAAATGAACTCTGACAGTTGTCGAGATATGTTTTAACTTCTAGGAGTTCATCACTTTTTTATCAGTTTTGGATATAATATGATATGGCATCCAAGCCTGGAAATCTTAGATAATAATGTGTTTGACATTATATAGCATCTTAAAATGTATTTATCATGAAAAGTGGTTTAGAGATTTTTAATACAAACATCAATTAATTACAATTTCAACATCGTTAATACAAAAAACTTTATATATACACATGTTACACGGGGCTCCAGGGGGTCCAAAAGGTGAGGGAAAGGTCCAGGGCAGGCACACACACGTTCCTCTTTTACTCAGTCGGTGACTCAATCAAGCAGTCCGATCCAGAACGTTCATGCTCACTCACACACATCCACAGGGGTCCAAGCAGCAGTAGAAACAGGCAGGGATCCAGGGAAGTCTGTACACAGAGGGAAAAGGACGTTAGGGAGAAACTCTGAGAAATCACAAGAAAAGGTACTCAAGAGGCTGGGCTACTCTGACGCTAGGTAGTTTGACAATCCAGCAAGGAAGTAGCATCTCCTGCTGTCGTAAGTAGTCTGCCAGGAATATCACTTGTGATGAGAAGCCAGAGCAGAATTAGTGTGAACGAGCCCCAGGTGTGCGTTGAGGGTGGGTTCAGGGGCGGGGAGGCAAGATCCAGTTCCGCCCTGGTGGGAGAGGCGAAGGCAAAAAACAAACAACACACCTTCTCCAGACCCTGAGAACCCTGAGAGTTAGGTACACATTGCTAGTATCAGATTAGACTCCCTTTGTGTTTAGACCTGTCTTGATTCATAAAGGCGCAGGAAGCATTTTGGTCAGGTGCACAGTTGCTGCAGATTTTTCAGCTGCACATCCATGATGCTAATTTCTCTTTCTACCACATCCCAAAGGTGCGCTTTTAGATTTAGATCTGGTGACTGTGGAGGTCATTTGAGGACAGTGAACTTATTGTCATGTTCAAGAAACCAGTTTGAGATGGTTCGAGCTTTGTGAGATTGTGTGTTCTGAGCATTCTGCTCCCGCATACCTAAATGCACTCAGTTGCTGCCATGCGATTGGCTGATTAGATATTTATCTTAACGCACAGTGGAATGCACAAGCGTCTGGTGAGTGTAACTTGGTGGTCATTACAGGAATCACAGGATATAATGTACAGCAAAACTTCAATTTTATGGTTTGAGAAAGAAAGATTTATTTCATTAGATTTACCCAAGAAGTGATCCCTTGCTTTCCGCAGTCACACCATGCAATGACCCACTGATTGCCAGTAGTTGTGTTGCTCCTGCCCTCATGGAGTGACCGATGGAAGGCAACATAAGAAAACTGACCCTTGCACTAACTTGGTGGTTAGTGCAAGGGTGGTTAGTTCCTCTTGTGCATGTAAAGTTATTAAAAGGTCAGCTGTCACACAGATTTGCTACTCAAACAGTTCAGGAAGTACAAAGCCACCGTGATCCATCATCACTTTATCCATCATGCATTAAAGACGGGAAACTCAGGACCATGCAAATTTTATTCCCAGTCACAGTGTGAACGGCTCACACCTGTCGCTGCAGGTGAGTTAAAATCACAGATCCCTCAAGATAATGAGCACAAAGCTACTAAGCCTTTGCTATTTCACTGAGCATTTGAATATGATGTTAGCATCTCTGTTCGTGATGTGAATGCATAGCATTGGTCTTTACCGCTGACTGTTTAAAAGTTAACTTTGGCCAGGTGCTCATGAATATTTAGCAGCTTGCTGCTGATTGTGTGGCGCGTTGGCCACAGCCATCTGTTTGTGCTTGTCAGTCAAATTTTAAAAGATTTCCTAACCCGCCCCTCATAAATATTTGGAGTCTCAAAGTCAGAGTCAACAAAATACAAACAGTCTGCCTAAATTGCCAAAAATAGGAGCTTTGATTACTGCTTGCCTTTAATTTCCTTTTCACATTATTCAGATTACCAAGCGTCACCTTCTTTTTTTGCCCATCCCATCTTTCTGCTGCAGCCCGTGTCTGTCTGGGTTTCTTTTGCTGTGTGCTTATCTACATGTCTCTTTCCTCGACTCCAGCACATCAGCAGCAGGAGACACAAGGACAGAGCTGCAGGTAAACCAGCCAAGCCTAAATTCAGCCCCTACACTCCCACCCAGCGTCACCAGAGTTTCCAGGCAGTGAGTACCATGCTATTGCTTGACTTACTTTCACCCCCTCATCATTGTGTTTGTGTACATGAGTTGATCCTCGTGGGCTTCTTCCAGGAAGCTCCACTCCCTACTGCCAGTGAAACAAATAGTCAGCAATAGCTCAAGAATAATAAATTTTCTAAATTCTAACCCCTTGACATGATGAACTGGACAAAAGGGCAGGATTTTACTGGAACAGAGAGTGGATTATTAATAAGAATGCCTGGTAATAAATGGAACAGCTTGTACCTCTACTTTTTCCTGTTGATCTTTTCTAGTTTCCTACTTTAAACTGCTTAATTTCCCAGGAAAAACAATCACATTGATACTACCTTGTCTGCCTGTGTTTCATCCTCAGATAAGGCTGACTTTACGAAAGAACCAAGATCTGACCAAGCCTCTGGCGTCTTGTGTCCTCCAGCGTCAGCTCTCCGTTGCTGCCGCCGCCGCTGCTGCCATGGCGTCTTTGCCCCCGTTCCCTCTCCCGCCTGCATCAAACTCGAACCCCGCCCTGTTTCACAGTCAATCCCTCCCCCAGGCCCTGCTTCATCCGGCACCCGGACCCATCTGTTCAACACACACGTCTGTACTGTTTTCCCCCTACTGACCCGGCCGATGTCTCTATCTCTTCTGAACTGCAGCTAAAATCAGACATGAGGCCCGAACAAGATGTGATATAAGCCAGTGCCCTTTGTACTTCACATGCCAACAGACACCACGGGTGTCACGGAGCAGACATTTGCTGTGGTTAAAACTACAAGAGTGGGTCAGCTTGAGGTAGCAGATGGGCGAAAACAGAGTATTTTGAAATGTGAGAGAGTGTGTGAATGCTACCGGGTGCGTGGACAGACGTATTCATCACAGAAGTGCAAGTTTTTGCTCTATTTTGTAGCACTTTTGCTAATAATCTGTGAAGCATTAAAGAAATTCCCTCTCTCTCGATATATATATATATATATATATATATATATCAAATATAAAAAACAAAGACGCAGAATACCGAACTTCCATGATGAATATAGCTGTGTGTGTTTGTATGTGCACATGAATGCTATTCAGAGCATGCTTAACTATTATTTTCCAATTTTTAAAAAATGGCTGGGGATGCTCACATCGATTGCACAATGTTCCTACTTTTCTTTCTGCCTGAGGGTTAATGCATCCTCACGAGGTTATTGTTGAAAATGCTCCAAAAATGTGCAATTTATCAAATAAATAAGTGCAATAGCGATTCAAGTTCATGCTGTGTTCATGTCTTTGTCGGATGGAAATTTAAGCATCAAAAAGATGAGAGCGTACCCAAGAAATAAACATTTGACTTTCTCATTTCAACTCCTTGTGTACGTGTCTACGTGTATGTGCCGGAATTGTTGACGCAGCCAGGCGTCGCCTCCTCTCCAGATCATAAATCTCAGTATCTGACTACGACTTAAGCACAGTTAATCTCCTTTGATACTTAGCAGCACACAGAACATTTTTCCTAGGTTTTCTTTTTCGTTTCAGGTAAAAAGGACACATCCATGGCATGATGTCTCCAAAGGCCCACATATCCTCCAGCTTCAATCTCCGAGATAAATCAGTGCAGGAATGTTCTGTCTGATGCTATTGTCTGTCTTTCTGATAAGGTTTACTACACAGCAGCTGCAAGTAATGTGGTCAGTTTGTTGCACTTAGTATGGATATAGTGTGTGTGTGTGCTGCAAGAGTACAATATGTGTGCGATTGCTGGTGACATTCCACACTGATGTTAGGTGAGTGATGGCCGTCTATACTTGCTTCTTAAAAAGATAATTAAAAAGCAGTGTGTGCTGCTGCTTTGTCAACTTTTCCTGACCTCTCGTCATATCTTCTTGTTTTTTCTTTCATCAGACACCAAACTGGATTAATTTGTTAGATGTTTTACTTCTGTCTCCTGCAGTCGCTCCAAAGCAAATAACCTTACCGGCCAGTTCGGAGAGTTATCATCCAATATGTCACTGCCTCCTGATTCTTCCCATTGTCACAGCAGTTAATATTATTATAAATTGCCTGGGTGATGACTGTGAACATCTGTGTGGGGGATGCTCAATTCTCCACACGCTATTGGAATTCAGACCTCCACTGGCCCCCTAACTGCCTGGCTCACTCCCTGGCCAGCCTTCACTGCCTTTTCTCTTTCACCTTTTGTCATCTTTCTTTGGTTATCTCACATGTTCACGTCTACTTTCTCCACCAGCTTTCTGGCAGGTGCACGTGCACACATAAACATATGTCAACAGTACAAAAGCCCGACTTGGCATCCAGGGAATTTTTCATTCTGTTCTACCTGGAACGACTACAAAAGTACAATGCAGAGCTATGCATGCCATGTGAGGGCTGCTTGCTGTTCACGTTGATAAAAAGGCTATAATAAGCTCTTGGTGTGTGAACGCAACCTTTTGACACATTTCAATTCAGTTCAAATACGTAAGAACAAAGGAGGTTGTGTATACAATGAGTATGAGCGACGGGAATCAACATTCAAGCTTAAAATACTTAAGTTTTTCTTATTATTGTATTACATCAGAGTTTGTTGAAAGAGGAGAAGCATACCTTGGTAAATTCACTGATTCGCTTCATAGCCTTTGAATCATAGAAGAAGACTAATCCTACTCTCATCTCTGTATGGAGGTGCCAGTATAGCTGTGTACAAGAAAGGTAACAAAAAACTCCCTACCAGCACTTTTATTGTGACTCTATCACACAATTCACCATTTTATGGGGTTATCGTGGATGTTTATCGGGGCTCTGTGGAGGGAAATTTCTCAGCTGGCAACAAAAAGCACCTTGCACACAACACCTATTAAAGTGCAAAGTGCAGTTTTGACGCTTGAGTTTTTGCAACTCATTAAACAACTGAGACCAACAAATGTGCTAATTAGTGAGGTTTAGAGACACAAGGATTTATTTGTGCTACATAACCAGCCGTATATTCTACATGAAAGTGGATCTGTTGTGCTCGTTTCCAGCGCCATATTTCTATTCTTGCATTCAACCAGAGAAACTATGATCCAAAAAAAAAAAAAAATCCTAATTTGTGTTGTAAAAGGTCTCGATGCACACACCCCATTCACCTGCTATGTGAAACAAAACTTTTTAAGTTTTTCCCACTTTAAGGCAACAGTTTTCATCTGATTGGCTGCCCCTCTCAGTCAGAAGATTTAAACAGCAGGTGAGTGTGGCCTCTCTACTCAGAGTGTTTGCTAGCTGCCCTTCTCTATGACATCATGTAGTGCCAAGAGTAAAAAAACACAAGTGGAAAAGCATGAGATTTAGGGGTGTCGCAGGGAATACTTACACACACCCTGATCACATTACTTAAAAGACTGACGCTGTTACAGTACAGATATGACTGGCCCACTTGAACATGGCATGCATTTTCAGGGATCTGAATTTTCTTTTTTCTTTTTTTTTACCTATTATAAAAAAAGAATTACGACAGGCCTGTTCAGAGACCTTATGGTATTTGACCAGGTGGTTAACAGCAATCTGTGGGCTTTAAATCCAGTCAAAGTATTGCACATCTAAAGGCTGGCACTCCTACACCACAAGACCTGTGCAAGCTGCCCTGTGGGAGCAATGTCTCTCCAGCTCGAGTGGGCAGACAAAAAGTGAGCAGGCTGAGAGGGAGCTGCGGCATGAGCACCATCTGTCTGGGTCAGCATACCTCCACGGCAAACTAGTGAGCACAAGTTAAAAGTTCAGACAAAGCCTTCAATTTGGCCTCTTGCTTAAGATGCATCTGTGGCCGTTGCAGCCCCAGACAGGATATGTTAGGTCCCTGCAAGGCTTTCCGGTCCTGCGGAGGCAGTGCAGCAGTATGGCATGGAGCAGCAGATCAGTAAAGGGAGCGGATGTTGGCTGTGAAGTTAATGTCTCGGCAGGGTGTTCAAGAGCAGGCTGTAAGGCATAATGGGCAAGGTGCAACCCACTGAGAGCTGATTGTGTGTCTGGGGCCTGGTGCTGCTGTCGTCTGTGTTCAATGGGATGTGAGTGTGAAGGAGTGCTGCTGCAGTTATGTTTGTTAGTAGTGCAGCAGGCAGCTGGTTTTGCATCCATAGAAGGAAAACTGCTGGAATCCTTCTGCACTATTGAAGAAGAAAGAAAGAAAGAAAGAAAGAAAGAAAGAAAGAAAGAAAGAAAGAAAGAAGGAAAAAGGCCACCGACTCATTCATCCACCAGTATCGGATCAGTCTGAGGCCTATAAAACAACCTCTTCTGCCTCAAAGTTTAATTTTAGGCTTTGATTACACAACCTATGTTATGATTTCATTACCATAAATTGTGATTATGGCACCATAAGCACATTTTCCATATTAAAAAGTGGGACTTGTGTATTTTTGGCCCCGGTAGAGTCGAGCTCACAGATTAGAGTTAATGCTTTTCATCTGGTAGAAAGGCAGATGATGGTTTCATTGGCCAGTCAGGCTGTCTGGACACGGATGTAGGAGCTAGAGATCTGAGTGGACAGAGATGAGTTTATGATCTCTTAATAACCGTATTACGTCACAAAAGGTTGACAGACTCCTACTGGCTACTGTTATACTAAAAAAGGCAACCTATTCGTGTGTGTTGATGTCTCGTCTTGCTTTTTATTATCTTTATTGTACCCTAATTTCACAGTCAGTCACAGCACTCACTCTATTTTTATTTTAATCACTTCTTCCACTTCCTCCTATCCTTTTTCCTCTACCTGTGATAATAAGTTTCTCTCCAGGCAGCTGACATGCGGGTAGCGAGGAGCTGCGTGAAAAGACTGTGTGATGGATTTGTCCATTAAAGCAAGCTGAGCTAAAACCCGCGGAGTCCCTCTGGCTGTCTATCCGTCTGACTTTATATGTTCCTCTCTCTTTTTCTTTTGCTCTTTAATGCAGTCAGACTCACTAAAAAAACCACACACGCACAAACACCACTCAGTATTTCCCCTGCTGTGAAGCAACAGCTGTAACATTTGCTTTCTTTTAGCAAGAATAATACACCTTTTAAGTAAACACCACTGAGTCACCACAGGTCTGTAAGGCTTACACACACTCACTCAGTTCCACCACAACACTAAAATGGCATCAGCTACACTCTTTCAAAATAAGTGTAATTTATTTTGTTTGTAATTAAACTTGATTGCTACATGTCCTCGTGCAGGTAATGTTGAAATAATCCCGCTGAGAATTCACAAAGAACCAAACATTTGTGAGAAAAGTCAGCTAAATGGAGGATCGTTAATGATCCATGGTCTCGTCCAAAATCCTGTTGCCAATGCCAATGCCAGTCCAATGCCTGTTTTACAGCTGAGGCTTTTCTGAAGTCATTTGTTTTTAGTGGGTGACAGTGACAACACCCAAACCTTACCAAACCTTCGCTGTAGTCTCGGTTTGCTTGGCTGGCATCCTCCTCACTCGCAGAAGGTCCAAATGAATTAGCTGCAGTGCAATGCCAGAAAGGTCCAGGTTTCCTCCCCATCCCATGCCAAGCAAGACATCCCCTGTGTGACTTGGAAAATTAAATCAGCTCATGACTATGTAATACCAAGTAATCTAGTATTTATGGAACATTTATTAAGCAAAACCTGGGAAGGTTAATGATGGGTACTTAGGGGTGCAGGCTGACTGTAAGAGAGGCAGATCGCTATGTGTGCGTGTGTGTGAGAGAGAGACAGTGTGCATAAAGGTATGTGCTTATTATAGGCCTCATGTCACAAAGAGGAAGACAGGAGTCTGTATACTGGAACAGACTGTCAGAAGACCTGCTAGCTCAATTTAGAATAAAAAAAAATACATTGATCTAATCATTGGCTGGCTTTCTTAGCTGCTTTACAATCTTAGACTGAAAAAGCCATGGCAGTTTCAGGAAAAACTCAAAAGAATATGGCTCAAACACTGCTTACCAGAAGGGTTTAGGATGAACACAGTTATCAGCTCCATCCACATTCAGCTGAGCACTCTACTGAGCTCTGAATGCTCTTATCTTCAGCAGTCAATTAGGCTATAAATGCTCATTTTGGCTGAATGAGCCTGATCCTTAATGGGTCTTAATCTAATTCCTACTTGTGAAAAAAAAGAAGTTTACTATGGGGTTATTTCCTAGTTGTGGATGATTTTTTCTTTGCTTTGTTTCCAGCTGACAGGGATGATATGAGTGAAAAGGGACTGCTTGAAGCGGCGGGGATTATAATTAGATAATTGGACTTGTGTGCGGTAGTCTCCTGCTTAGTCTCAATGGAGCAGAATATGCAGACGAATAATGAATACTAAATAAATTACATCTCCTCTGCGAGGAAACGCGGTTTGTTTTCTATTATACATCAGCGCCATCTAGCGGGTGGCGGTTTCACGCGGAGGAAGTGACGTCGTCTCAAATTCCTACCAATCAGCAGTCGAGGCTCTCAATTCGAACGGCAACTCTCGGAGGACGGCGGCTGCGATAAAAATTGACTATTTTGTTTCCTAATTTTAAGCGCTAAATGTGTTTTTTGCTCGAGTGGTATCATATAAACGGATTGTGTTGGTGATATAAATATTTATCCCGGAAGGTTTCATTTTGTGCTGCTTTCGAATACAATGCCAGACTGCAGTTAGTGAAAAGTGCGTTAACAAACGTTAACGGCTAGCTCGCACATTAGCTTCTTCGTTTGTTTTGCTCCGATATACCGTTTTGCTGCTTTAAGCGCTTGAACTGCACACTAAACTTCGTTGTAATAACAGATCCCGAGTCATGGTGAGAGAACGGACCCAGAAGAAGTCCTTCCAGCAAAGTCTGGAGGACATCAAGGAGAAAATGAAGGAGAAGAGGAACAAACGTCTGGCCAGTGCCTCGGCCTCCAGCGGGGGCCGGTCGAGGATGATAAACAAAACAAGTGGTAAGGAAATGGTCTTTTGTCAATTGTGCCCACCCCCCCAAACAGTCACTTAATAGAATAGAAAACATTTGTTGTTATTGAAATAATGAGTTTGGGAATGCCTCTCTAGTTTGGTGCATCCATGTTAAACCCACATTCTAGCATTTGCTAATCCATGAAGTTACTGAAACACACTATAAGATTGTTTTTAAAAAGAGCTGGAGCAAAAAGCTCCTGGGTCAACTGATTTCCAGTCTGCATGAGTGATAAGTATAATAAATAAACAGAATATAAATATAAATTGATTGTGGTAGTAGCCATAGAAATGGAATCTGTTAACCCAAATTTTTAATGATTGTCTCCCTGAGGGCAGCAACTCAAACAGATTGTGGCCAGGCGGAGAGCTGTCGTTTACAGCTGTGCTAATGGCCTTCAGTAGAGCTTTTTTGTCAGCAGCTGAGCAGCCACACTGTGAGGCAGTGTGTTAAATTCTGATAATGACGCTGACATTTTACTGGCAATATTAGTGTGAATGTGGATTTCATTTTTCTTTTCTCAGGAAGTACCTCCACGCACACCATCCTGATGGGTGTGCAGCTGAACAACAAGGCGCTGGCTGTGGCCCTGCAGGCTGAAAAGGAGAAAGTGAGGCAGGCTAATGCAGTGATCCTGCAGCTGAAAAGAGAGCAGCAGGCACTCTTCCTTCACCTGCTTCTGCTCAAGAGGAAGCTGAAAGAGCAGGAAGCTCTGGCAGTGAGCTCTTCAGAGGTACGCACTGTCAGCTGTCAGATTTTTTTATTTTATTTTATTTTTAAATTAGGAATGTCCTAAGTTATTACTAGAGCATATGAATTATTTTGAGACACTGCATGTTGGATGTAAAAGAAAATATTTAAATTATTTATTTGCTTGGTTTAGACTAAACCTTCTACTGATGCCCAGCACAACATGCATTCAGTTAGGTAAGGTTTTAAAACTCATAATGACTTACTTAAAAAATGTCATATGCCTTAAACTGAGTGAAATATTGAGATTTGCTTTCTCTCAAATTACAGAAGAAAGCGTACCAGCCGGAACCTGGACCACATCATCTGTGAAACTTCACCAGTTTGTGCTGGTATGCATAAAAGTACTATAATATCCCGGATTATTGTTAGGTATTATCCATAACTGTTAACTTATTAACCAAATATATTACTTATTGGAGGTCTTTCTTTTAATATAGCAACTTTGGGCAGTGTCTTAATATTATTCTTCTGACATTTGCATTCATCTTAATCCTTCAGTCAAGACATTGTATTTATTTAATGTGTGTGTGCGTGTTTGTTTGTTTCCTCATAGACCCTCAGCTCTCTAACAAGAATGCGGATCTTCAATGTGAAAAACAGGTGACCTTGCCATCTACAGTAGGCGTGCGGCGTCAGCGTACAGATAAAAACAGGAGGAGGTCTGAACGTTTGCAAGAACAGAGAATTCTGGAGGAAGGTCCAGTAGCTAGCTTTGGGTCTGGGATCCCAAGTCCTATTCGCAGTGACAGTGAAAATCTCAGTCAAATGCAAAAATTACAACAACCAGAGATGGCTGATCCAGGTTTCACTGAGGAGTTACAGCACTCTACTCCTGAACCAGTTCCGCCCAAAAAAAGCAGACAACAGGTCGTCAGGAAGCAGACCCAGCAGGAGCAGCTGTCCTCCAAACCAGAACAGGTTTCACGAAAACCTGAGAGAGGGCGCAAACCAGAGCGTGCCCCATTAAAGAAACCATGGGAGAATACCAAACCCAGAACCAGGTCAAAGAGTCGGGACCGATCAGCCACACGGGCCAAAACGGCACCTTCAGCACAGGGCAATAAACTCAACACTTCACTGGGTTTTAATGACACATTTGACTTCGACTGTGAAGAGACCGTCCACGTCACGCCGTTCAGGGCCAAGGCTGAGGAGAATCAGCGAATCACACCCTTGAGTGAGGATGCTCAAGAAGAAACAGGACAGGCCCAGACTGAAGCTTCACCTGTGATTTTCAAGCACAGTGAATCCAGCTCTTCATCACCATCTTCTGAATCAGAAGACAGCCTTTATGTTCCTCACAAGACCAGACAGAGACCAGCTTCTCCTAACAAGACCAAGGGCATCACCACTCGTAGAGGCCGGCTCTCCAACGTAGTCAGAAAGACACAAAACATCCCTCCAAAACCAGAGATCACTGGTAAGCATTTAGATTTGTTTTTAATCTCAGCTTTTGTTTAATCTTTTATTTGTCGTTGCTCTCTATTTTTCTTTAACATTTGATAATTAAAGACTTTCTGGTATTTTATTGCATTTTGGTTTTTTTTAGTCTTCAGAGATGAAGAGGCAAGGCCCAAGACTACAGGCTCTGAAGAGGCAGCAGGTTGCCTTGATCAGTCACCTGATTTTAGCTGTTCTAACAGCCCTGACCCTGTAAAGATGGAACAGGATAATTATCAAGGTAGGTGTTTAATTTGTGGCATTAAAAAAATCATTAAACAAAAAAAAAAAAAGTATGAAACACTTATTAAACAGTTTTTTGTGTGTGTGTGTGTTCATTCTGGTGCTTCAGAGGCTCGTGGGGAGGGAATGGCGAATGATTGTTTGCTTCCTGTCAGCCCTCTGATTGAAGCTGAGATGATGAGAATAGACAATGTCCTGTCCAATTTTGGAGATTCATCCGGTGAAGCTCCACCACTTTTACCCCACCAAACTCCAAAGAGGCTCAAATCATGCAAGAAACGTAAGCTGTTACAGGATTCCCTCCAAAACTGCATGTCCAGTTTACACATCGCTGTGAAAATGTTCTCTTTCTGATAAATAACCTTTTGTTACCAACATCTTTGAGCACAAGGGGCTGGCTGAATCACCTTTTGTTGTGTTGCACTGGTGTATGCGTGTGAATTCACACAACTCCTGTTTCCTTTTTCTCTTTCTCACGGTTCACGTCTTCCTTCACGTTCCTGCAGGTGGGCTTGGTGTAAGGCCAGCAGGGCGGGGCTTGAGTCTGTGTGATGTGACCAATCTGTCCCCTGCAGCCTATCGCAAATTTTCCTGTGGAGGCTCGTCTGATTCTCGATGCTCCACCCCCGTTCCTACCCGCAAGCGGCGCTGCACCATGGTGGTCGACTACAAGGAGCCCTCGTTGCATGCGTAAGCTCACAAACGCTGCTCCTACTGCACGTGGTTCACTGTGTTTTTATTTTCTTTCTTACTGCAAGAAAACTCAACATTTCTCCTCAACAGGAAACTTCGGCGGGGAGACAAGTTCACAGACGTGCAGTTCCTCCGCTCTCCAATTTTCAAGCAGAAGTCTGGCAGGAGGTCTGTGCAGAAACCAAGGAATTCAAGGAGTGGGCATCAGCCATTTGAAAAGTACAATGAGTCTTTTGTTGGGTGTCGCTGAAAGTTGTTGTTTGACTTTGAAGTGATTTTTATTTTATTTTTATTACTGTCAGTGAGATTTCTTTGTGATAAAGAACTGTGATAATTTTTATATATTTCTTTGTTTATATATCTTTTAAGCTTTCATTTCTGTTATTTGTCTTTAGGTGAATGTAGTATTAGACTTCTCAGATTTCCTAATTTTGCCATTTGCCAATTTTAAATTGTTTATTATGAAATCTTTAAGAAGTTTGTTTGTAATTCTGCTTATGTTTCTTCTACTGTATGATAATAAACTTCATATAAGCGTTTACACATCATTATGACAGGCTAATATCTGAACACACCAAGTTTTGGCTCAACTGGATCAGGTCCGGACATCAATTTCAGTGTTGTGTAGTTGCAAATGAACACTGGCCACGCAAACCATTTACAGTCTGGTTCTCATTATAGCCCCGTTTTCTTTTGTTGGGCCTGAAAAGCTCAGCTGTGTTTGCAGCTGAACCCAATTAAGGCTAGCAAGGTCTTTGTGTTGGAAAAAGTGTACACACGCAATTTGCCTCACTTCTGTTTTATTCAGTCTATAAAATAGGCTAATGCTATGTCATTAAAATCAACTGTAGAAAGAGCATGAAATTATCTCTCCAGACATTACAAAAGGTATTTTTTTTTCTAAAGCTTGAAAAGTACAAACACCTTTTTTACAAAACAGTAAAAGTACATAATATTGCACAATCTTTTCGTTTATCTCCAAAGTATAAAGTTATCAATCTCCATCTGCCGGACAAAAATAAGAAATAATAAATTAAGAACTTACCTTAAGTATAATTCTTCTAAATTACAGCACATAAATAAGAATATACTCTAGATAATTAAATTAGTCCTTAGTCAACAGTGTAATTTATATTTAAAACAAATTCTGAAGGAAAGGAGATGCTCTCATTCATGTTAACTAATACTTGGAAAAATAAAAGTGCATTTCGATAGTCAAACTGCCCTATGTGGCATGATAAAAGCAAAAGATTGGGGGTTTTTTGTTGTCCTTTTTCAGTTCTGGGAAAGAAAATATATGTTATATACACATTTAAAATGTACAGTGGGGTATAAGTGCATCAAAATCATTAAAATCTGTACAAATTTAAAGTATGTATTCCTCTTTTGGCAGGACGAACTCTTCACAGACAAACTTTGACTTCATTAACGTCATGCGTGCTCACAAGAGTAGAGTTTTACAGACAGGAAAACGTGGACTCTCAGTCCCTTTCCTCACAGGTAACACTAGTCCACCGTGTATGTGGCAATTCCTCAAGACATCTCTACCTGAGTCAACAGAGGAGGAGGCAGACACAGAAAAGGCAGTATGAAAACAAAGATTAAGTAAGATGGGTGGTTAATCTCTGATCAGCTGTCATAATACAGTGCTTTCAGCACACAAACAACACCTGCCCTGTTTAATGTTTTACTACTGCTCTTCTTTTCTTTCCATGGGCCTCTGGGACACATGGTCAAATACAAAAACTACAATGCTTTTGTCTGGAAACGGAAACAGTCTTCCAGTTCTTAAAGGAGGCCTTCCCCTCGTGACCCATCTTTCAGGGTAGTCTAAGCTACTGATTTATGGTCTAGGACAGCAAGCATCAGACATTACAAAAGTGTTCATCCAAGACCCGTTTGCACCTTTTACATTAAGATATGTTTCTGAAACCCATCTACTCCAGAATCAGTAGTCGTGTCCTTTGCTCTGCTTGTCTTTTGCTTTGCCTAAAACAACAGTTCGTTGTCTCAGGACACCCTCATCCTTGTTGAGGTGAAGACGAATCTCTTCCTCTCGTTTACTTCTCGATTAGGCCCGCCTCTTTGATCTTAGTGTAGAAGAACTTCTCCAGTAGGTTGGCACACTTGTAGTACTCGCTCTCTGGAGGGTTGTATTCACGACAGTTTGTGAAAATTCTCTGCATGTCGGCCATGAAAAGCTTCCGTGTCGTGTAGTACCGGCTCTTTAGACGCTCGCTCATTGTCTTGAGGTCTGTGAGGTAAAAATGTGAAATTTGAATCATGATACCTCTCAGTGGTTAAATGAGCATGGCATTTAACAAATAAACCCCACTTAGTTCATGCTTTAATGCCAGCTGAATAACAATAATAAAAGATGTGGACTTTAATTACAAATGATCTGCAAAACAATGTACAACTATGCAATGACTAGTGCAAACTGTAATTCGTCTCCTCCCCTTTAAGACAACTGTGCTCGTTAACACACGTACCCATGGGGAAGCGTATGACTTGGTAGTACCCAGGTGCTTCTGTTTTTTTCACAGGCTCCATGAAAGGCCAGGCATTCTGGTGACTCTAAAACACATAAAGCAGTCCTTTAAGAAAAGTGTGTCTGTGTATGTGTTTGTCAGATGTAGACCACATTATACATGTCTATCCCTTACCTTCACGTGTTGGAGGATGGTTTTCAGAGTGCTATACAGTTGATCGGGGTCTTTCAGTTCTTTCCTGAAGAGTGAAAAATGGTAGAAAGCACGATATAAAACTTTGAGGCTAGCTAAGTGCTATTTCTAGATGCACATGTGTGTTATTATCGCCTGCAAATTTTTGTCATAAATGAAGGCCAGAGACAATGTCTGACTGTATCATTGTTGACAAAAATTATCTAATATATGATGTGAATACATTAGCCAAATCATTAGTGGAGCAACTTACCCTTTGCCCACAGGCTTCCAGCCAGTTTCACCTGTTGATATAAATAAACTAATATTACACTCATACACCAAAATGAAGTCATTCTCTAGTCACTAGAGGAACAATAGGTGAGCAACGTCTGTGCAACCACAAAAAAATAGTGGTTGGTGAGTCACTGCGCAGAATTCTTTTGTAAGTAGTTGGACGACCAATTAGTTGCGCAGAGGTTGAGCACTCTCAACCTGGCAAAAGTCTGCAATTAATTCCCATCTAATTTAATAACAGATAGACTCCAAACAACTTGCAGTCAGTCTCTGCAATAGTGGACATGATGCTGACTCAGTGTTACTGCTGATTTCTCACTGTCCTGACACACCAATGTTTCTATAGAGATGGCAACTGACTGGAAGTGGTCTACAATCTGGTTCCCTTCTTCAAAGCAACCACTTCAAAGGCAGGCACATAGCGAGCTGAGTGCAATAATTTTGTTTGCCCTGCAGTCTCCAACCACTGTTTTTCTTGTGTGACAATAGCTTAAAAGATGGACGTGGATATAAAGTAGTGACATTGCAATTACTAGTTGTCTTGTTGCCACAAAACAAATTAAAAAAAATCATCATAATTCTTGCATTCATGTGCAACCTGCTCTAGTCCTTGGCTGGTAGCCATACATACAGAAAGTAACCACCCATCCACATTTCATAGAGAACAGCCTTTAAATCCCAAAAGTATTTGATTAATTAGCTTTTAGTTCTGCTTAACCTGTCGCTCTGAGGAAATTAACAAGGTTGGTGGTGATTATATGGTGAAAGCTACAAATATCAATGAGGGAATGAGGTAAAGTCAATACACTCAGAGGCAGATGTACGATAAAGCCCATTACAAACCCCGTAGACAATATAACCAATAAGTTGCACAGCTTAATTGCACAGGATGTATGTGGTAAGTGGCCTACTTTCCTCAGCATTTAATGCTGTAATGGCAATCATTACTTTTTAATGGCAATAATCTTGTAATGTAACAAGCTACTTTTAAAAGCCAAGGTTACCCAACGCTGAAAGAGAATAACATACGTATGCCAGGAATGCTCTCAATGGGAATCTGCCGGACTCCATCCTTAAAACAGGACAGCCCTGGGTAGACTTTTCTGATCTGAGCCTGTTTCCTCTCAATCAGCTTCTTGATTATCTGAAGGCAACAAATGAGAAAAAAATCTTAGTTTAGGGGACAGAAAGAAGCATTTAGATCAATAAAATGTTAAAGAGTTCATTTAAAATTCACCCACGCACCTCTTTCTGCTTCTTGATGATGACAGAGAACTCGGTGTAGGGGATGCTGGGGTTGAGCTCACAGCCCATGAGTGTGGCTCCTTCATAATCCTTGATGTAGCCCACATACTTGGACTTGGGAACCTTTATATCTTTTGAGAAACCCTGATAAGGAGGAAGTAATAATTTATCCTGAAGCTGCCATGTGCTAGCAGTTCTGCCTGTATTTATTATATTATTCTAAATACCTATCACAGTCCATGAAGAACCATGTTACCTGTTTCTTGAAGTACCCAATGGCGTATTCATCAGCGTAAGTGAGAAAATTGAGGATTTCATGCTTTATGTGATATTCTTTCAGGTGGTTCATCAAATGTGTTCCATAACCCTGTAACCACACAGTCAGACCAGGAAAGGGTTAGAGCCGGCCATCCAGATATCACTGAATACCCACCAAGCTGAGAAATAAAGCGGGGCGTGCTCTCACCTTGACCTGTTCGTTGGAGGTGACGGCACAGAAGACAATCTCTGTGAAGCCTTGCGATGGAAACATCCGGAAGCAGATCCCTCCGATCACTCTCCCGTCTTTGATCAGGGACAGCGTTTTGTGTTTCCTGCCAGAAGAAAAGACGAATTTTACAGAGGGAATCTGCTTCTATAACACTTCTGAACTTAAAGTGTGACGATGAGGCAGAGTTACACTCACGGATCGAACACCAGCCGCGTGATGTACTCCTTGGGCATGCGTGGAAGCTGATGGGAGAACACGTTCTGAAGGCCGACGAGCCACATCAAGATCCTCTTGTTAGGCTTCTGGTTTAGGGAGTTCCCAATGACGTGGAATTCAATCACGCCCCTGCGCTCCTCCAGGCGGGCGGCTTCGTCACGTGCAGAGTGAGCTGATAGCAGGCTGGTCTGCACAGAGAGGAAGGTATCAAATAAATTCTGGTCCAAAATTTGCTGTGATGTGCAAAGGACTTAAACATTTTGTGCAGGGACAATTAACCTGTGTCTAAAAAAAATAAATGAAGTGCTATTTAAAAAAAAGTTACGGACGCATTATGGCAGCTTGGAAGGAGATCAAGACCAATTGCCATGTGATCTGACACTGACAGGAAAATGATTAGGCTGGAAGGATGAGAAGATTTACAATTATCTAATGACTTTAATTCTTTTTACTCTTGTTATAAAGTTCCAGCCTGGAAAATCTGATAGTGGCTTCGGGTCTGGATGGTATCTGTGAAGATTACATAACTGCCCTTTGCAAATCTTCAGTGCCTTCTCATTTCTCTTAAAAATCCAAGACTTAAGTCAAAATGAAAAGCATCGCAGGTGATGCCAGTTTCAAAATAAACTAGGAGTAACCCGAAACAACTGAATAATAGAAGACAGGCCATTTTAGTTTGTCTTCACTTGATTTACAGATGTGAGATGTCTTGACTGACAGAAAGGTTTCAAGAAAACGGCTGTTCATCAGAAGCTGGAGTGATATGCACTGGTTCACCCTAAAGGTGTGTCTTATCACTTTTACTTTTTGTCACATACAGCAACAGCAGGAGAGGCTGTAAAAAGGGCCGTTATCTTATCCCACTCATAGATGACACCGCGCTGTAGTGATTGCTTCAGAAATCAAATGAAGCTTGCGATTAAGTTTTCAACATGGCAAAGATAACATAACAGGGAGCGTTATACATGAAGAGGGAGTGGAAATCATCAGGCCTCACAAGCACTCAGATACAGTTTCTGACAAACAGCTTATAAGTGGGCTATAATTATAGAAATGATAGAATTTTAGCCCAAATTACTACTTTTCATATGAAGATTAAATTCCCTTCCAACTAATCGGGCTCCATGCTGTGACTAAACAATAATGGGTTACCTCTGGAATGGCAGCAGGATCAGTGATAGTCGCCATGACTTCATTGATGAGGTCCATGGGGATGTCACCAACCACCCTGGGCCTCTTGTTTTCCTCATGGGAAAGGGGTTCAGAGGGTTTACGCTTTTCTCCAGCTGGGAGAGTGTACACAGAGAGAGGAAAGCTCTCATTACTCAAGGTGCTTTATGTTGTAAGGTAAAAACACTATTAGAGAAAAAACCCCAACAATCAGGCGACCCCCTCTGAGCAAGCACTTGGCAACAGTGGGATAGAAAAACTCCCTTTTAACAGGAAGAAAGCTCCAACAAAACCAGGCTGTGGGAGAGGCAGCCATCTGCTGTGA
>VUQG01010256.1:13584-29560 GCA_015106755.1 Etia nguti | reverse complement strand
TTTATTTTCCACATAAACCTTTCACAATAAAGCTGAAGATCCTGTTGAGAATTTTCAAAATAAACTGAAATGATGACAAAATACATTATTCTCAAACATCAAATTTCAGAATATGCATCAAACAAATGACCTCAAATACAAACATGAAGTAACTATAAATGGCGCTTACAGTCACCATGTGGATGCAGGCACAGAGAATACCAGCACGGCCAGTGAGGATGAGGCAGAACCAGGTAGCTCCAAACAGAAGGACCAGTCAAAACAAATCGAGGACAAATCGAGGACCTGATTCCTAAACGAGGGGCTACTTCTGGTTTGGTTATGAAAAGTCTGACACGGACCAGAAAACTGTACTATGCAAATTATGCCGCAAACGGGTCCCCACCACAGATTCAAACACGGCAAACCTCTTCAACCACCTACGCAAGAATCACCTGAAAGAGTTTGGAGAGAGTTTATGGATGAGAAGCAAAAAAGAGCCGTCAGGTGCCTCAAAATAAACCTTAGACTCAAACGTTAGAACAGGGTTTTCCCCGCAGCACGCCATGCAATAAATGCTCACAAAGAAAATGTCAGCCGTTACAACTTATGTCTAAAAATGTACAGTTTCATCCATCGGTCAAACCAGTCGACTCCAGGTACACGACGCCCAGCTGAAAACACTTCACACAATTCGAGCTGCCCGAGATTCACAGAATTGACAGAAAATGTAAAATTTTTGTGATGTATATCGTTGTTGGGACGATAGATGTGTTATATCAGGATATGAGATTTTGGTGATATCGCACAGCTCTAGTGTGCAAGCACATAGTGAGTGAAGAAGGTGAGTGAAGAAGAAACACTCGGTGCATCATGGAAAGCCCCAAGCAGCCTACGCCTATTGCAGCGTAACTAAGGGAGGATTCAGGGTCACCTGATCCACCCTTAACTATACGCTTTGTCAAAACGGAAAGCCTAATAGTCTAGACAAAACACTCATCTCTGGTGAATGCAGATGGTGTCTGCATCTGAATATAATGCCCACTTCAAAGTTATGCGCGATTAAGTGCATAACCACTTTGAGTAAAACTTGGGTGGTGACACAGGTGGTTTGCTGTGTGGTTATTTGTACTAGCAGAAAGGTAGTTAGCTTTGGGTGACAACTTTTCACTCCACCCTCTCCTGCAAATATGGTTACCCAAAAAACCTGGTGCCCATGGGCAATATGGCATATTCAAAGCTTTAAAACGGTAGTCTAGCAAACAATGTGGTAGATATGTTGGCTTTAACCATATTTTACGTGCACTGTGTTTTATTTATTCCGCCTTGTGTGACAGGCAAACAAAAGCTGAAGCGTTCTAATGTCTTTCTGGTCTTTGATCAAATTATCTTAGACCAATTACCCAAAATACAATTGATGACATACAAAAAGCAAAAAGCCCCCAAAACAAAAGAAGTACTCGCTGTTTACTGACACTTCTTGCAGCAGCAGCAACACTCACACAAAGAGACTTCCTGTATCTTTTCCTGGAAGATCCAAGAGTGATCTTAGGTCAACTGTGTTGTACTGTAAATCAACAAAGTGGAAAGTCTGCCGGGACACTCAAGTATCCTCTACCGCCACTTTCTCTTGAATTGAGGACACACCTGCAGAAACAGAGCAGCCTGAGTGATTTCTGCTCTTGCCTTTGCTTCCTTAGGCAGCCATGTGTTTTTACTGTAGACTCCTCCAATGTGTTCTGCATGCTTTTGCTTGTAAGGCCTCTGTGCCTTCTGCTAAAACTTTATTTGATCAGCAGGTTCTTTGGCATCGACCATGATGAACACAAAGTAGCTTCTTAGTGTCGGCTCATAGCCATTTCAACACACAGGGGTGTAAATGGGTCAGTTTAGTACCTCACATTGTGTCACATAAAGGTAAAAAAGTCGTCTAATATTTGCAGTTGAATTATCTGACAAAAAACACCATTTCCACATGCCTCAGGCTTGTCCAGTCTCTACGCCTTGATAGCAGTATCCAACTTGGCACGCATAATTTTCCTTCTACATTCCAAAAGTCAAGTTGAGCTTAGTTATAACTCTTCCATTCTCTTTCTCTGTTAGCCTCTGTCCGGCCCATCTGCTTTTTGTGGGGACACAGACAGCAGCAGCAATTTTCCCCTGTGGAATTAGCGCCTGCGTGTGCACAGGCTGTGTGCCTCACGTCTACAAACTCATGTAAACAAAGTGCCATAGTAAAATCACATGCTAGACCTCAATGATAGAAGATGAGAAGATCTGCAGCTGCAAAGAGCGACCATAAGTGTCTTTAGCCTTAGTCTTTGATTAAACAAAGCTTTGTTGATGTAGGCCAGACATGCTTGGATGTTGGATTAGTGTTGAAGCTGATCAATCACTTGGTCTTGTCCAAATTCCTCTGGTTTCCTGTTTTTCCTATTTTTGCTGCTATTTTTAGATGTAGTTTTAGTCGTATTTATTTAACTTTATAAAATCTCATTTTCCATTACATGTCTGAGGACAAATCCACATTCCACATTTAATTCACAACATACAGTAAAGTCTTGCTCTGCTGCTTCATCCCGCATGTGATTTTTGCAGGACAAAATTTTATTAGTCTCATTTGTAACATAATCTTGACAAATGGGAACATTTGGCCACATTACATTTGGGACCGGTTCTGCTTGTTATTAAAACTATTATTATCTATAGGGCATAGAAATCTCAAAGTGCTGCTTTTTAGGTAAAAAATGGCCTGCAAACTGCAAAAAGCTCCACAAAGATATTCTAAATAGTTGTTACACACATACATTAAAAATAAACAAGTCCAGCACAAAACATGGCTGAACATGGTTTTGCATGGACATCTGTGGATACTCGCGCTTGCTTGTTGTTCACTTAAGTACACTGTGGAGCTGGTGGGGTCCCATGAAAAGGCATCTGTAACTTATCAAGGAAACTAGAGTAAATGAATTATACTCCTCGGAGAACAAACAACAAAATTTGTCTAGAAGGAGACAAATAAAAAGGAGGATTTGGAACTTTTCACTGTATCTTGCTCTGTGATAAAGGTCACGCGAGCGTAAAAGCTTTCTGTAGAACTGGTTTGAATGGAGTATATAGTTCACAAGATGGTGGCAACACCCATATGGAAATAGAAAAGATCTATAGTAAATGTTTATGTTATACATGACTTATCTCATGCTATGATTTACTCATGTAAGTGCCCCCATTAGGAGTTTCTCAAACTACATGATTATAAAAATGAAGAAATAATTAAAGAAAACATTATACTGCATGAGAAAAATGTGAAAGAGCCTACTCTCAATACTTCTCTGAGACAAAGAAGTATTATTGGACTTATAAATGATCTTTTTCAGATCAGCTTTCAGTAATGACTCTAAATATAGAGAAATAGCTACAATAACAATTATCCTCATCTGTCCTCCTCTGTCTTCTATTTATAACACTTTTTAAAAAGTTATTTGTGTACTTGCCATTAGTTCCGGGCTGCTCCTTTGTTAGCCTCCTAAAATATTGTGGATAATTATTCAATAGGGCTTATCTTATCGTATCATGTAGCATGTACCAGTTGTCGTAGTTTACACAACCAGTTCTGATAGTGTTAGTGCTAAAGACCAACTGTTTAGGCTTATCTTCATTATAGATTGTTAAAGCCTTAACCTAATAAGATGGATGTCACATTAAGGATGGACCAGTGGATTGCCTTTACAGTTCCCAGTTGATTTAAAAGGTCTAAGCACACAGTTAGATTTGCAGCACACAGTTAGATTTGCAGTGTACAGTTCCCAATAGGCTGGGAAGTGGAGTCTGTAGTAAATGTAACCAACCATATGGTTATGCAACTGGGAAGAGCAAAAACAAATTCATAAAAGCACATATACTCACTGGTCACCACATGGCCAGCTGGGTTGGACCATTTTTGCCTTTAGAACTGTTTGAATTCATTATGGCAGAGATTCAGCAAGGTGCTGAATTCCTCGTAGATTTTGATCCGTATTGACATGATAGCATCACACGGTTGCTACGGATTTGTTGGTTGCACATCCTTGATGGGACTCTCCAGTTTCACCACATTCCAAAAGTGCTGTGTTGGATTGAGATCTGGTGACTGTGGGGGGCCACAGTGAACTCACTGTTAAATGTTCAAGAAGCCAGGTTGATGAGCTTTACGACATGGTGCATTATCCTGCTGGAAGCAACCGTCAGAAGATGGGTAGACTGTGGACATAAAAGGATAGACATGGTCAGCAATAGTACTCATGTAGGCTCTGGTTTTTAAATGATACTCAGTTGGTACTGAGACAAGTATGCCAAGAAAATATCCACACCACACCATTACACCACCACAACCAGCCTGAACTATTGACACAGGGTAGGATGGATCCATGCCCTCACGATGTTATTACCAGAAATCGAGACTCATCAGACCAGGGAATGTTTTTTTTTTTCTTTTCCCAATCTTCTCTTGTCCAATTTCGGCAAGGCCATGCAAACTCTTGCCTCAGTTTCCTGTTCTTAGCTAACAGGAGTGGCACAACTTCTGCAGTTGTAGCTCAAGGTTCAGTGTGTTGTTTTCAAAGATGTTCTATAAACACATCAGATGATACGTCAGATTATGCCATATCAAGGGGAAACCTGATAGAGAAATTAAAGAAAACAGTTTCAATTTCTTTTTGCATTTTAGCATATTTTATTCAATTTCTTTGTCATTCAGTGCTTTCTTGTGGTGTAGTTTGTTAAACTCCAGATAAACAAGTGCAAGTACACTCTTGTGGATCAGACGATACTGGATGTTAGATGTTTTTATTGTGGAAAATGCATAGAGATAATGATGGTGAGGTGAAGTGAGACATTAAATTAACAGCTGCAGTCTTCTGGTCGCCTGCCTGTCCCTCTCAAATGTCTACAGAGCATTTTTTAAATTTTGCACAGAGGTTTACTTGGATTCAAGTACAATCTGATTGGAATTAGTTGGTCAAAGATCAAGGTCGCTGTGAATTAACAAAAGCCATAGCTCAAGAAGTGATGACATTTGATATGCACAAGGTCAAGGGTCAAATTCACTATGCCTTCATAGTGATCTGGTGCAAGAACACACTCGCTATTATTTAAAGCTGCAGCTCAGGAACACAAGAGGGAATTTTGACCATACTTCACCTTTGGTCAGACATTGAATTGGTGACACTAATCTTTGGTGTCTGTTTACCGATTTAATTCTTTTAAAGTCTTTTCTGCATATAAAATATGAGTCCGGAGATATGCGGATGCAGCAACCACAAAGTGGAAACTCTACTTGTATTCTTTCTAGTAGGATACAGTTTGTCCCAAATATACAAATACCAAGAAACTGGCTTTATAGTATTTAAAAATACTCCAAAGGACACTTGCAGATGTTCGCTTGTGCAAGGCACGCGCTGAACAATTCCAGGTCCAGTGAAGTAGTAGATGAGTGTGAAAGAGAGGAATGACATTTTGAACGAGCTCCTTTCCACAGTCAAAGAATTTTCCATGGCTCTGCCAGGTCGCCCTGACAACACTGGTGACAGCCATAGGCGGCCTGGCCATCTGGAGCCCCCTGATTTTTCCCATTGGACTTGCTGATCTATGGGGCTGCTGTTGAGACCAGCAAAAGTCTTTGGGCCTGTGAGCTGTCCAGCTGAGTTTTTACAAAGTGCAATTAGAAAATCTGTCATCGTGATGCAATGCGTTCTAAATCTGAAGAATTCCTCAGATCCGTTTTAGTAGAGCAAAATATTTTATCACATAGGTTTCCAGTTTATCTGTGCTTGAATGTAGGATAAAGCCTTGTAGCAAGTCTGTCAAGGTCAGAAGTTCAGAGACAATTTTTAATCCCAGTCTGCTTCTTCCTTAGCCTGCCTGAGCTCTTACATTGAGCTACAGGCACACTTCTGTCAGTTCAGGATGTGCCTCCACCCCCCACCCCTATTGCACTTTTTCCTGAATATAGCCTTAAAAACAATCAGGCTGTATCATCTTGTCCTCCTCTGCAGGTCTTGACAGCCAGAGCTTAGCCCTCATTATCAGCATGTGCATGTGCAGAGGGCTGCTGACGCTGTGTATGTCGCTGCACACTGACGTCAGCAGTGCCCCGCTCCTCTACATGCAAATGCCCTTCCTGTCTGGCTGCCATTGATACCGTTTCTCTGCCCTCCCCACGCACTCTTATTAGCATGTTTTTATCAGTTCTAGCACCTCTCGCACCACACAGCCCAGCTAATATGACACAAAGGTGTAACCAGCCGGAGGCCTAATAGCCCGCACAGTTTTATTGACTCCTGTTAGGAAATATTTATGATCTGTGAGAGGAGTTATTTTCATGTTTTATGTTATGTCATGTTTATCAGTATTTGTCAGTGTGTTTTGATGTGTCTTCTTATCTGTGTAGCTCCCTTTCTAGGCATCTTCACACATGCAGAGAAGCTCAAAAACTCTGGAGACGTCGGTTATTAAACGGCATTTAACCTGGCAGCTCCCTAGCACAAAGTCCGTGTGAGAACAATGCAAAATTATCCGGATAATTCACAGCAAGCAAGTGGACGGCATATGTCCTGCATCACCTGCAGTTGACTGTTAAAAATGCGTGCGCCTGTATAGATAATTTCCCTCCTGGAAATAAAATAATCCTCATAGCCACGTTTATAAGGTCGTGCACACAGTGTTACTTGGAATCACATATACATGATATGGCCAGTTGGTAATGAGTCACTGCCCCTACGTAAAAAATGTACTGATTAATCAAATTAATCAGATAAGTAGGCGTCTGACATAATTGGCATCATGTCAGAAAAAGTAAAATGAAGTCAAATATATTCCAAGCGATGGATATTTAATTATCAGCTGCAAGCATGTTTAGTTTAGTTTGATTCAAATCTAGTTTTTAATTAGTTTGAGTAAAAACAAAACAAAACTGTGCCGTAATGTAAAAAACTGTCTTATAGCACGTTTAAGTATAAGTTGTATCAAAATGTACTAAAAATTAGAAGGAAAAATTACATATTACATATATTACCGATGTTTATTATTGGTGTATTACTATTTCATAAGGATAAACATGTACGTGTTATATCTGTGCTGCACAATACTTTTGACGAGTATATCTGCAATGCTTGCACGATGGTGAAAGAGGTGAATGGCATTTCACTTGTGTTTTGCTGTGTCTGTGCGGCTGCTTGCGTAAAGGTGTCTACGTGTGCTGAATTGTGCTTCGTTCCCCATTCTATGATTTCGTGACGTCACTGGAGACAATATCTCGTGCTCATTGAAAGATTTTTATCTCATCACGTGCACAAGGAGCACATGCCTCTTGACACAAGCTTTACCGGTTGTGGCGCTAGCAGTGATTCATCCAGCTATTCCTGTTTCTGAGCTTAGCGAGAATCACGGAGGAGCCCGTGCTGTTGTGCATTATGCACTCAGGTAAGGCAGAGGAGAAGGAGAGAAGTGAAGAGACTAGTGTAAAGGTGAGGTTTTGGCAGATTTTGTACACATGTTTTTTTTTTTTGTCTCTCTCTCTGTAGTTCTCAGCCCTTTACTCTCCATCCCTACTTTAATGGCATCCGCTCCTTCAGCTTTCACCCATCTCCCTCTCTGATTCAGCCCCTTCTATTTCTCTCTGTAAACAAGCAGAAGGCCAACAACTCTGTCCTCAGGCTGTCTCCCGCCATCTCGTTGCCATGGTGTATGGAGCATTGTTTGCTGGCCTCTATGTCGGGTTGCCATGGCAGGGCTTATTTGCCATATTAAATGTTTGGCAGCACTGTACTGATGCTGATGACAAACACCCATCATCCCACTTTGATCAATGAAACAGTCACTGATTAGAGGAGATGGCATGGACCTACTGATCTATTTATCAAGCTTAGTAATAGATTATTGTATGGACATAATCAACCAATGATGCTGCAGCTGGAAAAATATCGTATAAAACAGCTAATATAAGTATAGTTTTGGTATTTAAGTGCCGAAACACAAACTTTTTGCTTTTCAGCGTTCCTCTGCTCAGTCCCGTGTAACAGTAATATTTCAGAATGATAAAAATTTGCTTTTGATATTGCTGATTGTGACCTAATTATGTCTGATGGTATCATGGCTGCATGTGTGTTTACATGATGAGATGAGACTCGTGCTGCTTCTCCTGTGAGGCATACTCCCCTGTGGTTCTCCCTCTTGTGGAGCGGAGTGAGACTGCATGCTGGCGCTGTAAAAGGAATGTTTAATGTCTGGATTTTTGCACGATACACATGAAAGTTCACTTTTTGGCACACATTTGTCCAGTTAGTAAGCTTTATGTTGTGATTTGTTATGCTATCCAGAAATGCATATGTATATATTTTGTAAAGCGCATGGTTGAAATGTTAGGAAAATGTGCAAGACGATAACTAAATTCAAATACTTACAAATTGCTTTCCGTTACATTTGTATATTCTGTCATAAAGGTTTAGGTTTTTTCATGTCCCGAAATATACTGTTCCACAACTTGCACAGCACTTTGACTGTGCAGCTCTGTAATATGTGAGAGCTCCTTTGTAGTTACCAACAGATAGCGCTTCTAATTGACGTAGTTGAGGCTTGATAAGATCTCATAGCGCTATTGTAGACGCACCTTGGTGGTTTTCGTGGTTTGCTTTTCTGCTTTTGCTTTCAGTGAGAGGCCTCTGTCTGCCGTCACTCGGGCAGACTGCATTAGCATACCTGTAGTAAAATTTGTATTTTGTGGCACGGGGAATCCCTAATGTAATCTGCGACTACACTGTTGTGTTTAATGTTTAGATAACATGAAGAACAGACGAGCAGAAGCTGCCTGTTTGTGGCCCACCGGTGCCTGCTCTGTAAAGTCATAAAGCATTGTGCTCAAAGTGGAGCATAGGTCAGAGCCTGGGCTCCATCTGTGTAGATACATTTCATATTCTCTGTTATAAATAAACGCACGTACAAAGATGACATTTGACTGACATTTCCTTTGTTTCTTCTTTTCAGATGATCTTATGGGACTGGGATCTGAAACACTGGTACAAACCACAGTATCAGGTCAGTGCTGTGCTTTGTTTAGCTCACATGTTTATGAGGGTTTGAAGTTGTGGGTAATTCAGGAAACACACTGCCTATATAGTTTCTTTTAGATAGAACTCAGTCGGTAGTCCACCCACAGAGAATAATTCAGGTTTAGTGTATTAAGTTAAAACACGCATTGTGTACATGCAGTAGTTTTTTTTTGTCAGGTTTTGCTCTTGTGTCTCACACACAACAGTATTTTGTATGAAATCTGCTTTAAAAAAAAAAAAGAAGGGATAAAACCCTATAACAGATTGCGCTCACAGTTTTGGGGATTTCACTTTAGACAATAGCATGTCACTTTAATAATCCAAATTTCTGGTCTAGACACAGTGTGTTTTCATCCCCGTACACTATTTTTATTATCTTGCTGTGCAAAAGGCTAGATGAAGAGAAGAGGGATAAGGAGACAATAAAATAGAAATCAAGTGGAAGAGGAAGTTGGAAACAATACATAGTGTTTAGAAAAAATTAGGGAACACTTAAATTACACATCGGATCTGCAGTTCTGTGAAAAACTACGTAAGTGCACCCTTGCTCCATCCATAGGAATTAAGAGGGTAAGTAGCAGTCAGGTGCTGCTTATCAAATGCACTTGATTAAATGTAAGTGCAATTGTGAGCTCCACCAGAAAAGCAGAAGTTTCTAGAAGAAGTTAGTTTCTAGTCTGGAGCATTTAAGTGTGTGTTACAACATGCAACGATTTCCAGGAGTGGACATCCCAGAAAATTCAAACCAAGGTCAGAGCGTGCAACGCTCATAGAAACTGCAAAAAAACCCAGTAGCTACATCTCAGACTTAACAGGCCACAGTTAGCATGTTAAATGCTAAAGTTCAAAAAGACTGAACAAGTATGGCTTCGTTGGAAGGGTTGCAAGAACAAAGCAAGAAAATCGCTTAGGTTTGCAAAGCTGCATCCGAACAAACCACAGATGAGACCAAGGTAGAGATGTTTGGCTGTAATACACATCACCACATTTGGGGAAAACCAAACATAGCATATCAACACAAACACTGCACAAGCAACTGTCAAGCATTGGTGGTGGAGGGTTGATGATTTGGGCTTATTTAGCAGCCACATTATTATGTCACCTTGCAGTTATTGGGTTGACAATGAATTGTCAGTTCATGTGAGACCATTTACCTGATAGCTAACGCTCAGCCTAGAATGGGTCAAACAGCAGGACAATAATCCAAAACAGAGCAGCAGCAGAATGGCTGAAAGAGAAAAGCATCAAGGTGTCCAAAATCAACCTGGTTGAAACAGTGTGACTTTAAAGGAACTGTGGATACACAAATGCCCAAAATTCAATGAACTGAAGCAATGCTGTAAAGGAAGTGGGTCAAAAACTCTTCTACAATGATGTAAGAGATGGATGAAGTCATAAAGAAAATGATAACTTCAAGTTATTGCTGTTAAAAGTAGATCTACAAGTGGCTGAGTCATGGGATGTTAGTTTTTTACAGTGCTGAACAGAGTCCCGTGAAAACTTTATCTTTCACGTGATTGTATATAAAGTTGAAAACGTTTACTGATGTACATTGTGCAGTTTGCACAAAGACATAATAGTCAGTGGAAACCAAAATCGTCAAGGACCGGATTCAGAATCATTTAAAGTGCCTTCTTCATGTTTTTGCACAGTTTATGTGTAATTTATGGGAAATTTGAATTCATAAAAGAAATAGGGATTGAGAGTGAAGATATAAAGAACGTGATCATAAACCTCATGCTATTCCTTATTCCCACCTATCTGCCCATAAACCAGTACTCACACTCCAGCAGGAGTCTACTAGACACCGCAAACCATAAACTTTTAACTGTCATTTTATGTCTGCCTTTGCAGCTCTGCTCCCTAACCTGTGCAGTGTATGTGCATTTTCAACAGGGTGCAGTGAGCGGCAACGGTGTGGACCTTTCAGTCATCAACGAGGCCAGGAATCTGGTGTCAGACCTGCTCATGGACTCATCGCTGCCTCCACACACTATCTCAGTTCTGCGCAGCATCTCCAGCCTCATGGGGACATTTTCAGGCTCATGCCGCCCCAGGGTCAACCCTTTTACCCCCTTTCCAGGGTTCTACTCCTGCGATGAGGTGGAGGACTCTGTAGAGAGGAGTGACAGGAAACCTATTAAGGTGGGAAAAAGTGTTACTACTGCAGAAAACTAGTCCCTTATCAGTTATTAATAGTTTTAACCAGAACTGGTTTGTGGTGGGAAATAGTTTTGAAGCCATAAAACTGATTACTAGTTTCAAGTAGTCAGTCTCAGCCAAGATAAATTATTATTGTGTTAATGTTAGTGTATAAAGCATATATTTATCATTGGATCTTTCTTCACCAATCAGGGTTTGAACAGCAGAAACAGCCTCCCCACCCCTCAGCCAAGGCGTAGTTCCACCTCATCTGCATCCTCCACACTCCCTTCTCTTGACTGCGCCTCTTCGCGGTGGGAACGTAACAACGGCAAGAGACCCCACCCTGACCTCAACTTGACCAGGTACTCATCACAAACTCAGCTGTTTACCTTACCGCCTCCCAGAAACACAAGAGTATCTGTAGCACTGCTAGCACATTATTTATCTCTTATTTGAATCTCTCCTGTTTTGGAGCAGATAAAATTGCTTTTCTCGTAGGAGCTAACTTGTTCCTTTTATTGCCAGAAAGTCATAATGAAGGTTATCATGAAAAGTAAGTACAGTGATATTTTTACCCCTATGTAAATAAATCACTGTACTTTAAGTACAGTTGTCTCTTGTTTAACTAAGGCTACCTCGATGAACCAAGGACTAGTAAATCTATTCTTTGATGCACAATCAAGGAATGGACTTATTAATTATATCATAACACTTAAGTGTTTGCTGTCATTAAGAAAAAATGGGTTTAAAAGCTGTAAATAAATTCATTTCGAAATTGGCTGGAATTACTATAGTGACACTGGGGTGCAGTGTCTGTTACAGTGTGTCTCCACTGGATGGCAGGAGAGGATTAGCTATGTTGGCACATGACCTTTTTTTTTTTGTCTTTGTTTCTGTGGTGTAAGGTGATTGGCTTGCCAGAGTAGCCTTGAACTGTTGTTCTTTGTCTGGAGGATGTATAACATCTGACAGAAAGAAACCCTTTTTATATTTTCTTGATAAATCCCGTGTTTAATATATGTGTTTTTGTACTGCAGCTCAGGTTTGTCCAATGGGCCTAATGCAAACCTGCTCACCATTCCCAAGCAGAGATCTTCCTCTGTCACCCTCACATACCATGCGGGGCCCAGAAGAGCAGGTGAGACTTAAATATAAAGCTTCTCAGACTCACTGCACGTCTGTTTATTGCTCATGTTTGACTCTGTTTTTGTTTTTTCCTGCACTCCCTTTATTCTCTCTAGGCACATCACCGAGCCTGAGCCCCGTCACTTCTCCAAGCCACAGTCCTCCCGCTGTAGGCACTGGTTCTTCATCATCCCTTGTTCCTCGATTGCCTGTGGAGTTCCCAGACACGGCTGACTTCTTGACGAAGCCCAGTGTAAATCTGAACCTGCATAAGCCCTTGGGCTACACAATAAACTCCCCTGATTTCCGTAGCTCCACCTTACCTCTCTGCACCAGGTGAGACCTGAAGATACACGCCACACTGCCACCTTTTACCCAGTCTATCTGATTGCCGTTAAGGTATATGATGTATTGCATTTGGTTATGTCTGTGATTATTAGCTGTGGTCGTCAGATGCTCAAGGGCAACAGTGATACAGGGGAATCTCATCAACCGTACACCACTGAGGCTCAGCGGAGACGCTCAGGTACATATAGTTAGATGTTATGGAACAATGGCACAGTTTTGAGTCTTAGGGTTGAAAATATAAAACTTCTATAAGCTGTGTAAGGTGCTAATGTTTTTCTCTGTATGTGATGTATTACTGGGTGGTTTTACATTGTTTTTTATGTATCTATACATAGCAGGGGAAGGGCCAGAGTTCGTAGGAGAACCTCTGATCAGGGAGGAGAGTTCGGAGATGGATGTGTCTGAAGATGGGAGCCCAGACGATGGGGGAAACCAGAGGCTGACAGAGGAGGAGAAGGAGAAGGAGAAGAGCACGAGCACAGACCAGCAGACTCAGGAATCAGAGGTGAGCTTAATCAGAGGGGCTTTTACTCACAGTGTGATTATCGACCGGAGAAAAGCCTGTGAAAAAAATTAAGTGCACTGTTTCCGTAGAAGTTAAGAGGGTGATTAGCAGCCAGATGCTGCTAATCAAATGCACTTGAAGAACTGATCATCAGCAAGTGTGAGCGCCTCTATAGAAGCAGAAGTTTTGGGAGTTTGTTGGTCTGGAGCAATCAGACCAGAAAACTGGTCTTATTACACAGTCCTTCCAGGATCAGACGTCCCAGCAAATTCCTCCCAAGGTCAGACCGTGCAACGCTCAAAGAAGCTGTAAAAAGCCTTCAATGACAACTTCTACATTAGGGTACATTAGCGGTGACCAGCAAACAAAATATTTGCAAATCTCTGATCAAACTGTCAGCAGGCTAGATGTAGAATCAGAAGGAAAATACTGCATTGTTTTGTTATTTGTTTTTGTCTCTAATGAGCCCAATGATGTTGTGTCATCAGGATGAACAGGAGTTTACGCTAGATCCTATGCTTGAGGAACACGAGACCCTCATGGAGAGGATGAACACCTGGAACTTCCAGATTTTTGATCTGGTGGACAAAACAGGAGGGAAGACCGGAAGGATCCTAAGCTATGTTAGTAACAACTACAAACCCAATATGTACATATCTGATAAGCAGTTCTGCTAGTAGCATATAATGACCATTGTTTCCCCTGTTGGATAGACTTTTAACTTTTTAGTCTGAAGTTAATATGTCCAGTTTTTTTTTTTGTAAACTTTGATTACCAAAGTCAGCAGAGGTACACCAGAGGCACAGCTTCATACATTTAGAATAAATCAGCTGAAAACAGTCTACCAAGTGAAGTACGTGCATATCAAAATTGTGGTAAATCAGCTCCTCATGTACAGTTTCCTAAAGCCTGTATAGCTAGAGACTTGGTCTAAACAGATGTGCAGCACTGCATTTGTAAAGATGCAACGCTTCAAAGATTCATAGATTTGTATTGTCATTTCTGTGCGTGTGTGTATACACGACATACAGGAGAATCGAAATATTGTTCCTCTCTCACAGTTCTCTCTGCAGTAAAGTGTCAAACAGTATTAAAGATTTGTATGTAACTTGTATGAGAGAGGATGTTGCAGTCCAGGTGTATCGGGGCAGAGAGGGAAGGTAGTGGACAGAGTTAAGTCTCCTGACAGCCTGGTGAATGAAGCTGTTTAGCAGTCTAGTGGAGCCTGGATGCTCCGGTACCTCCTCCCAGAAGTTATGACTGATTATGATTATGAGTATCATTCAGTTTGAGCCAACTGTGAACTTTATTACTTCTGGAATCTACTTTGTTTTACTGTAGCACTAAACTGATGTGATGTCGCTGGCTTTCCTGTTTTCGGATGAGTGTTTTAGTAAAGCTGGCTTTTCTTTCCTCAGGTGACATACACCCTTTTCCAGGATATGTGTCTCTTTGAGATCTTCAAGATCCCTGTGAGGGAGTTCATGACATACTTCTGCGCTCTGGAAAATGGATACAGAGACATTCCTTGTGAGTGTTGCACTGTGCAGTGTTTAAGACTTAAAAAAAAAAAATCTTATACATGGTTATGTTTATTTTGGCAATAATCAAGCCTAATAATTTTTAAGTTAAACTGTTATGGTTAAAAACACACAGATCATAATCGGGTACATGCTACTGATGTGCTGCACGCTGTTTGGTACCTGACCACTCGACCAATCCCTGGGTTCCAGCAGATCCACAGTGAGCATGTGACTGGGAGTGATACAGGTAAACAACAGTCTGTCCTATTACATTTTAATCTTATAAGTCACTTTTCTCATACATACCAGCCAGTGCTGGGAAAATCACGTCCATGTCAGATCTGTTTCCCTCACTGGAAATACTCCCATTTGGTTTAGACAGAGGAAGGCACCGGAGCAGAGTGTGCAGGTGACAGGACACAGGGCCAGGATATGCGCTCAGTTGGATATTACCCGACCTTTGTACTAAAGAGGTCTCGGGGTAAAGTCAGTGATTGATCTGCCTGAATTGAACATTTACATTCATTTACATTCTCTCTGTGTCTTGAAAAGTTCAGGGCCGTAGTGCATGTGCGAAAGCTGCTTTAGACAATGTTGTTTGCACTTCAAACACATGGCCACACAACATTGATTCCCAGTGATTTCCTCACACTGTAAAAAAAAAAAAAATTAAAAATGTCATTAATATGCAATCTTTAATTTAAATGATCAGAAACAGTTTGGTCTTCTAAGTCTCATTTTTTTCTGTACTGGTAAAAAAAATCCTAAATGTGAAGAAAAAAAATAAAAAAATACAGGCAACTAAACATAATTAGACTTATTATGTTAAGTTAGGTAAAGTGCGCAGTGCTTTGGAAGTGCCTGCACTGTTACTGCTGCTTGTGGCTTTTGAGAGTTTCTTCTTCACGGGTTGTAACATTTGGTTTAAAGAAAGCAGATGGTTTGGCTCAAATGGCCGAAATTCCCAGGCTCGTTTCTGCAGATGATATTTAAGCTCTATTAGAAATTATCTGAGGCTTATCCACTGACGTGCACCCACTGCTGCCAGAGCAGCTGTCATTTGATAAGAGGGAAAGGAGAGGGGGAGTGAGAAAATGGAAGTGATATGGGAAACGAAATGTAAAACAGCGAATACGCTGGCATAGAACGCTCTGTGTGTGTGTGTGTGTGTGTGTGTGTGTGTGTGTGTGTGTAGGTGTATGGAGACCTTTACATTAGCTCCAGTTTAGTTTTGCTTAATTAAAAAAGAGCTAAAAGTGTAATCTGTC
>VUQG01010242.1:3840-19977 GCA_015106755.1 Etia nguti | reverse complement strand
TTAAAACTTGTTTTATTAGTTTTAATCTTTTAACTTTATGCACATTGCATTAAGCAAAAATAAAATTATATGCAACAGTCTTTGAGTTTAACATTTAAACCTATTTTCTGCATATTCCAGCATATAAAATAAAATAATGTTTTGTGTTTACACTCACTGTTTCAAATAGATGCAAGTAAAACACAGAGGAAAATAAATAAAATCAAAGATTCAGCAGCACTAAGTCCTGTCGCTCTTAAATCTATTTTCACCTGTTTAGTGGGGGGATCTGGGAGTGTCTCTGTGAATTTAACAGTCCCGTGGCAGCGTGCTCGGTACTTGCTCAGATTTGAAGTTTAATTTTTCGCTGTAGGAAGAGGTTTTCTTCCCACGCAGAGTGTACAGCGGACGCTAATGTTTTTGTGACTTTATAAAACTTAAAGTAATGTAAGTACGTCCACGCTCTAAACGCTGCATAGTCGTACTCTCTCCCACACTCCATATTATCCATTGTTGCTCTACACACGTGTGTTGCTGCCACGGACGTCGCACGCGCTTACGTCATTGTCATGTGACACTCTCACAAACAAAATCACGGTTTAGTAACACAGTAACGCAGCGTGCTTACAGGAAAGTAACAGTAATCTAATTACTTTTTAACGCGTTACTGATTTTTCAAGAAGGATTTTAAATTCAGTTCTGAATATAATAGGGAGCCAATGAACAGATTACTTGTAACGTTACTGCCCATCTCTGGTTGGGACCAATACTTTTTTACATTACACATGTTTCCCTTAGACGGTATTATTAGAAAACACTGCATACATTTTTTTTCTATGCAGATGACGCCCAGCTTTTTTTTATCCATGAAGCCAAATGATACAAATCAGCTAGTTAAACTACGGGCATGTCCCTGAGACAAAAAGGCCAGGATAATCTTTAATCTTTCCTACTTCTAAATTCAGACAATACGGACATTACTGTAGTCACTTCTAAAAATCTTTGAAGGATTGTGTCTAACCAGATATTTACTTACCTTGGCCTCCAGTAACATTGTGAGGAATCTTTGAGTAATTTCTGACCATAATATAGCACATTATAGAAATACGTAGAACTGCCTTCATTTATTTGTGAAATATCACTAAACCCAGAAGCACCCTGTTACAGAGTGATTTATTACTTCTAGGCTGGACTTTTAATTCAGTGATTCATTATTATCAGATCACTCTAAAAACTCCCTAAAGCCTGATGTACTGAATGTTTCTTCTTCACTCATATCTTTTCATTCTCTCTGTGTTCATACACCGTTACTCTATTTATTCATTAGAAATTACTAAACTCTGACTCTCTCTCCTATAGTTTGCCTGTTGTCCTGTCTTTCTCTGCTCTCTTCTCTTTCCCCTCTCCCCCAACCACTTGCTGCAGATGGCCGCCCCTCCCTGAGCCTGGTTCTGCTAGAAGTTTCTTCCTGTTGAAAGGGAGTTTTTCCTTCCCATTGTCGCCAAGTGCTTGCTTATAGGGTGTCGAGTGATTGCTGGGCTGTCTTTCGAAAATTTTAAGATCTTTACCTTACAATATAAGTGCCTTGAGGTGACTGTTGTTTGACACTGAATAAATAAATTTGAATTAAATAAAATTTAAATGAAGATGAAAATGTTTTCTGGTCTTTGAAATGCTTTGTGCTTTGAGTATACCAAAGGACATTTTCTATTCATATCTCTTGTGCATATTTGACCTTGTGCTGCTATCTATACATTTATATGGCAGACTCAAAGATTCAGAGCTGCATCTTGCTATAACTTGTGCAGAAATGTAAACAACTCTAAACCATAACATTTCTGTTTAAATGAGACTGTTTAACTAACTCAGGGACTTGGATATGAGATTGATGGGTAAAACTAACCTTGAATTGTCACAACAACGTGAATGACACTCATTAAATAGCAACAGTTATAGAATATAGAATAGTTATAGAAAAATTCAGAACAACCACCATCATTTATGAGAAGCAAAGGTCACATCTTACATACAGTCTAAAATGAGATATTCCATTTAGAGTTAACTAATAGAGAGAAAAGCAAGAAAAGCATTTTCACTTGATTAGCATGTTGACAGCAAATGTCATTTATCTGTCAGTCAGCTAACCAAATAATAATTGCTTCAATAGCTGAATCCTGAGTAAAATAGTCAGTATAGTCTTTAATCACAGCAGTTTCCAAAACGTGTTTTCGTTTGTGCAGCAACTTCGACAAAAATTCCCTCCATCTAGCAGCTTTTAGAGGCAGTTTTACGTTTGCTATGATCAGAAGTCATCTTGATTAGCACCCATCCCCCAAAACAGCAGCTTAAATCTTTACAGTCACACCGATTTACAATGTTGGAATTGATGCAGCCATCTGGACTGCCTTCCTCCCTAGCAGCTACTCTCTGTATTTGTAGCAGAGTCTATGAATCTGGCAGCTGAATCAGGTCCATGGCTGTGAATGATCTGAATGTGAGAACATACAGTTTTCTTCAATAAACATCTATTAATTAAAAGGCCCTTATGAGATCTGAAACATTAAAAAAAAAACCTGTGTACAGTGGAACAGATGTATCCACACTGATCCACAATGATTTTTTGAGCTCACGATGAAAGAGTGTCTGAAAATTTCTTCTACTAAAATATACATGTGCTGTGGATGTACTTGACTCCTGAGTTTTGAATTCAAAATACACGTGCATGTTATAATGATTTTTCTCACATATGAATATCCAATCTCCTTGCACTTCTGAGCGCTCTATCCACAGAATACGTCACGAGTTCATATACTTTAAATTAAGTATATCACTTTGATTTAAGCCATTATCTGAATTCTCTTACATATATGAATAACACGTTAAAGTCTCAAGGGCAAGGATTAGTCAGGAGAGAGAGTTCATGGCCACTGTGCCAAAGGATGTCAGTTTGAATTCACATGCTTCATGTATTATTTCTTCTGAGACACTTTGATGTGTGAATCATGTATGCGGTTTGACCGGGAATCCTTCTTGCTAAATCTACTCTCATAGCCAAAGCCTGGTGGTGAGCTTTAAAGGTTGCCTGTTCAAAATGTGTCTTACACTGTTGGTCTGTGTCACCTTATTACATTATTTGATGTATAAAAGTGGGAGTGGAAAACCTGGAGTTAGGACTGATCTCTGCACTGCCGTTTTCTCGATTTACCAAAAGAAAATGGCCACTGTTTGAGGTAACAATATACATTATTGGAAAAACATTAGAAAAAGCCTCAGAGTCAAATCCTAGATAATTCTGATGACGCATATTCTTGCTAGTGGAAAAATGAGATAATCTCAATAACACTGATGCAATTGTGTTGTAGAGGATTGCGATGTGACTGTGCAACCCAGGATGGGGGGTTTTCACAAAAGCAAACCGAAGTAACTCAGATACTGGATATTGACTTTGGACTCTAAGTGTTTAGTCAATGTTTCCTAAATTAGATGCATGGCATTGGAAACTTTGTTGTAAAGAAGTCTTATTTTTCATGTGTGCAATGGTGCAGTATTTGTGTTAAATCCATGATTTCTTTTCAAATGCAAAATGCACAAGTGATCGAGCTGTTGACCCGAAATCTCCCATAAATGTTCAGTTGGCTTGAGATCTGGTGACAGTGAAGGCAACAGTATTTAACTCACATCTTTTTCATACTCATCAAACAATCTGGAGACACCTTGTTCCCTATTGATCGAAGATAGGTAATCAACTTCATATTGACTAGTAGTGACCCTTATCTCTATGTGTTCCACAGTGTAACAGAGCCACCTCGCTACAGGGGTAAAAACAGACTTGTGCCATTGTACACCACATATGCACCTGTCCATTTTCAAGAATATGGTGAAACATTACTCATCTGACCATCATTTTTTCCCAAATCTTTAAAAACCAGTCAGCCTCTGGCTTTTGCATCACTGCATCATAAATTTGCACTTGAATCTGTGATAAGGTTACTGTTGGTCACTCATTTACTAGTCAATTAGACAGGGGGGGAAACAAACACTCAGAAAACAGGTGAACTTTAGCCAAATAAAATGAATGACAAATGTTGCGTATACATTTAAGCACGATTTGAATCTTATAATCATGTCCTTTAATAACAAATACTTAAATGTATGGCACTTTGTACTAAATCATATTGGTTTTCTGAGTGTGCATGTTGATTGCTTAATTGCACCCCACACTGCACTTGTGTAAATCAGTTGTATTTGTTGTATTTGCAACAAAGTTGTTTCTGCATTCATTTGTTCCCGTTTTTTCCTGGAATTTGAACATCTATAGATGAATTAGCTAAAACAAAGCTACATTACACTAAATAAAAGTCACCCTAGTTTCTTACCAGTTGCTTATAAATTGCCATTGTATTCTGCTCCAGTGATATACCAATGCTTTTTATCTATCAAAGACAGATAAAAACCCTTATCAAAAAAGTGGCACTAAACAAAGGAATACATAAAAAAGAAAATGAAAAGCAGTAAGACAAATGCAGCAAGAAAAAAAATACCACAAGGCTTCACCTAGTTATAATTTTAAAATACGCCTGTCATGCAGGTTTAAAGAAATCAATAGCCATTATCAGCCGCCAATGAATAATTAAACTGGGTGTCATCATGTTTTAGGGCAAAGATGAGGCACACTTTGGTGTCAAACTATGCAGCAAGAGCACCACATCAGTAACCCCAATTACTAATGCCATTTAGTAGTTGGATGACATCAACTTTAAAGTTTTCATATTTTGGACCCTTTGGTGTCACATTTAAAGCAGGGGGTTTCCTTTTTCACTGTGTAGCGTTAATGCTGTGAAGAGGCAAATCTTATCAAAACCATTTTTTTCTAGTCATTTTAAATCTAAACAAATAGTTTTTGGTGCCAAATCAACTGAGTGAGTAAAATTAAAAAGTAAAAAGTGAGTAAAAGCAAAACAAAGTGCAAAACACCAAACTCCAAAATGGGACACAACAATTTTGAGGCTTATTCCATCACCACACCCACCATCTAACATGCAAACTTTATGATTTTAACAAGAGGAACATTACCTCGCACTATGCGATATTGTCATGGTGGATGCAACAAAGCACTGATGGTTCTGTCAGATGCCACTGTGAAAGACATCTGGGCCAGCGGTATTTAACTCTCTTCAATGAAAACTTTATATGAGATGTGTAAATGAACAAGTTTTAGTATTGAAGTGTTTCTGCAAAATACTGTTACTCTACAAAAGACATTCCCTCATTTAGTTATTCCATAACAACTTTAATTTAAAAAAAAATCTAATACCACTGTGCCCTAATCGACCAGATTAGGTTGTTCTTTCCAAATAAACCCACATATAACCAGGGTGGGTAACTCAGACATATATAAGTCTGTAAAATATCAACATAATGTGCCTTAGTAGGGTTTCAGTACACTAACAGAGGGATGAAAGACCATTGTTCCATTCCATCATTTGGTGTTTTGCTGATGATCATGACTCTAATGTCAATACAAGAGCCTACTTACATGATCATATAAGATAAGATAAGATAACCTTTATTAGTCCCACACGTGGGAATTTGTTTTGTTACAGCAGAAAGTTACATAGCAAAAATTAGAAAAACACTGGAATAGGATAAAAATAAGAATAAGATACTGTACACAACTGTGTATGAGTAGTGTTCTGGTGATAGTCAAGGACATAGTAGATGATTCACATTGTTTTCAGGCTTATCAAACCATTTGGTGATCCTCATGCCCTACTGATTGTTGTTCTGATCACCTTGCCCCAAAGTATTGATTAGCGGTCCTAAAACTGAAAAACACAAGTCTTCATTATTGCTGTGGAACATGCAGAAATCTTGATGTGATGTGACAGACTATTGTATTTATTTATTGCATATTTAGAGTATATTGAAATTTCATTCAAGTCTTGGAATAGCCTTTCCTTACTGTTGGTAGTGTTATGAAAGGAAGAAACTCATACACTTAAGTACGAAAGATACCCACACAGGGGATGTCAGTTCAGTCTGTATTTGTAGGGGGGAGACTAAGGTTGGGACCTTGTATTTGTCCTCTCACTTCAGGTGTGTGTGCACTTTCTCTGAGGGATGTGCCACTCAGGCTCTTCTCAACTTTGCTTTTGTTTGCAATAGCAGCTAAAAAACACACACACACACACACACACACACACACACACACACACACACAAACACACACACACCTGTAAGCTGCAGTGAACCCATTTGAAACAGGCAACAGAAAATACACTGATGAAAACATACTGAAAAAAACAACTGAACATAATGTTTGACTCTTCTTTGTGACTAAATACCACTACACAACTTCCTCCTTTGCTCCTGGTGAATAAGGGTCACATTTGCTATGAGGGATAGAGGGAGTTTAACACTGAATGTATGAAAACGAGTCAACCTGGCATTTTTCTCAGGTGGACCACACTCTCTTGGTTCTGAGGATAGTAGCTTGCTCACTGATTTTCCCCACAAATTACAAATTTACTTTGACCCTCTATCTGTTGGATTGTGCAGGTGGTGTACATTTAGGTTGTCTAAGCTTTGTTGCGTAAAACACCTGCACATGTGGTTGCTTTTTAAAAAAAAATTTAAGACCCAACCACATAATTCATGTACAAAATCAACATTAAAATTTGTTACTTTTTGTGTCTGTATATAGCTGGGTTGGGTGATGCTTTTTCAAAGCATTCTGCACCATAGCAGTAGCTATTTTACTTAACACAGAGCGAGTTGTTATGTAACTTAATGGAACTTTGAACTGATTAGCCCAGAGAGAAACAAGATGAAACTTTAATATTTTAGACTTTAAAGCCATATGAACTACTTGCAAGATTAATTGGAATAAAATCTTGGATAGTTAACAACGCCATCTGAACTGGCCAAAAGCATTTTTGCACCATTTTAAGGGTCAACACGTTTCATTTGCTTCGTATTTACATGTGACATTTTTATCTACACCCAGCCCACACACTTCTCGGGTGTCAGTACTGAACAACTTTTGTGAACAAGACACGAATGCCAGCATAAAACTTGCTGCCATGTGGCTCCAGATTGTGGAAACTGCTTGATAATATTTTGTTGCACAAGGAAAAAAAAAAAACCCACTGGGGCATCAAAGTGTGAAAACAAAGTCTTGTGCAATCTGTGCTAAAAACAAGCCTCCATGCGCACTTAACAAGAAGTCGGCTTGCAAAGCATGAAAAATAATCAAAGTTCATTCAATTCATGGTAACATATTTGTGATGTGCGACCCTTACTCAGGTCAGGTTAAGGTTAAAAAGATTGGAAATCACTGTAGCCAGTAAACATGTTTAAGGTAATGTGTGCTTCTCTTCATTCTAGAATTACATTATGTAATAAAAATAAATAATAAATAAACATCCCCCTGACATTTTGTTGGCTGATTCCACTGTTAGCCTTTTCCTGCTTTAATTCAACTAAATAAATAAAGCATCAGTTTTTTCCCCAGCAGTCTAATATTCCTATTATGAATCCTGTGCTTTTGAAAGCATTACAGAAGAACTAAATATTTTTCTGTCAAAAAAATTAGCGATTTTTTGAAATTTTATTTATTGAGGGTATTTGGACCATCCTGGGCCATGATTCCAATGTCAACAACAAGTCTGTAAGCACAAATCAAACCTTACAGAATCTGACATTGCAGTTAACACTGCGTAAGGGTCACTTGTGCCAAATCACAAAAAAACACCTGTTAATGGTGTCTGTGTAGCTTCTCAGTCATCCAGGTCATGATAGTTCAGCTTTTGTCTGAGTTTGTTGTTAAGTCTGAGATGCACTGGGATGTTATGCTTGGAGAAAATTCTTCAGTTTCTCTGGCACATCTCTGGTTGCTGTCTGACATTCTTTCCTTTGCATTCGATGATTTAATGAAGGCCCAGTTAGAATAAACATATATTGTATGAGCTTTCTTTATGTGCGTGCTCCTTTTCTTTCCCTTCTGCCTCAGAGGGAACGCTCTCTGCCCGGTGTTGCAGGGTCCTGATCACCCTCAGACAAAACCTGGTTCATCCTAAGGACAAAACACCCAAACACAAGCTAAACAGTATGCTGTGAGTGAGGAGTGCTCTGACCCCTACATACAAGAAAACAAGCGGCCACTCTGCAAACTCATGGCACAGCATAAGACAGTCACCTCAACAGGACACGAATCAGCTGTAAACCTGCACCTAAAGGACAAAGGTCACTCTTTCAAGCACGCAGGTTTGGACCAAGAAGACAGATGGTTTGAAAGAGGAATAAAGGAGGCCAACTGTGTACCGTGATCAACCATCATTGAACAGACGTGATGGCCTACAGTGTGACACCAGCTCACAGCCACCTTCAATGCAGTCCTGAGATCTCTTCGCAGACATTTCAACTCCCACTCACAGCTTGCCTCAGGTGACCTTAAAAGTTTACATGATCGTAAGGTGGGCCAATGTCTCCCAGAGGTTTCACCAGTGACAGGAATGACCCACACGTTTGTTCACATGATTAATAATGAGCATCAGAACCACCTCCAAAGGGGACAGCACCCATTAGAGGTTTATTACGTGAGACTCACATCCAGCTTTTCAAGTACTGAAGTGGCCTCTTGAATGAGCAGTGAAACGTCTTCAGAAACCTAACGAAGCCCAATTGCTTTCTTTTCAAGCTCTCAAGACCTGTTAGTGGTCTACAGTCACGCAGCTTTTGGTTGTTTATTTCTGAGGTTTTGATATAAACAGTTGTTGCCAGATTGCCAGTGAACTGTTTTCTTCCACTATATCCTTTAAGAATAAAATATTTCGGCTGAAATCTCTGTAGTAAGGGCAGAGGATCACTGTAAATGACCTGGATGCCACTCAGGCTGCAGACAAATACCAAAGAGTATCTTTCCTTTTCACATATTTGGCCATGAAATCACTAAAAAAAAACATGTATATAGAAATGTATCTAGGACAACACCAAGTGTGAGTGATAAATCTATTACGGTCTACTGTATAATAACTGGGTTACATTAAATTTACATCAGCACTGTGGATAATCTAAAGACTCGTGCTCAGATTCCTTCATCAGCCTTTAACATCACTTATCCATCCGTGATAGTTGAGAGCGTTTAACTCATCTCAACTGAAACGTGCAGCCCACTGGCTGGATAAAGCATTTTCGGACTAACCGCATCCTTAGTTACTGATTTCATCCACTGGGTCACCTGAGGGCTGTGCGGTCTCCTTTCATGTTTTTCATACAAACAACAGTACCAGTCAGCAGGAAAACAGTTCTATCAGTTCTATTTTAAAGTTTGTTACAAAAGATTTGAACTCTTTATAAACTTCTGTGGGTGCAGAGGGTGGACTGTCTCAGTTCAGGTCTACTGGTGCCCTAGCACTACATCCAGTAGACTCACTCTTTCGGGAATTTCTGAATAAACAAGCATCCTGGTTATCCTGGTTACCCTGGTTAGCCGCGACTGCAGTCTTACTACGTCAGCCATTGTGAAAGTGATATTTATTTATTACTTTAATTATGGAGTAAATCTAAATTGTGTGTGGGTCACATCAAACCCATTTCTAATTTGCAGTGAGGTTAAGACATTTGTTTATTTGCCTAAGCAGCACACAAACACATAAAGAGATCGTGATCTTAGTGATAAAGATGGCGAGAGGTGAAATTTCTTGTTTGTTTGGGTTTTTTTGCGTGTATCAGACATATCTAAATGAAGCTGGAAGGAACATTGACATAAAAATGACCTTTGAATGACAATTTAAAAGACTGTCGAAACCAGCATGAATGACCAAAGGGGACTTTTGAAAGCACTCGGTAATTACAGGAAATCTGCAAAAAGACTTTTTTAGTCTTGGTGGCAAAATGCAGCAACAGGTAGAAGAGATTTATCAAGGCTGTTAGTCTCAGCTGGCTAAAAATTTGTGCGAGGCGTTTTCCCCAGCAAGGGAAATGTCAGCGCTGATTGTTGTTGTCTGCCCCATGTAGAGCAGTTTAAAGAAGTTCAAAGTGTTGTTTTGTGAGAGATTCTTCAGAAATGCAACAACAAATATGAAGAAAAAGTACTGTATTGTAATATACGTACAAATAATATATCATCATATATATCAATCTTTAGAACTCGACATACAATAATTATTATCTTTTAGATTAGCTTTGTTATTAAGTTAATCCCAAATTATGAACATTTTTGCTAAAAGTGTTTTGTTTTTCATAGTCAGTCATTGTGTAAACAGGAAACTGTGCCTCACCTTAGGCTGTTTGCTGCCTTCACACTGGGAATTTGAAGATGCTGAACATCCTGCCCCTTGCTGCTCAGGAGAGCACTAACATCAAGCTCCCCTCCAGCAACGCCTTCTCTGGTTCTCTCAGAGCTCCGGTGCAAAGAGACGCTTTAACACACTTGAACCCATGCAGCTAGCAACTCATTAGATTGCTGCCACTGGTGGAATATACTGCTAATTAGCTCTGCTAATTAAATTATGACATACTAACATCTTTAAACCAATGCGGTTAAACGTATGTTGCCCAAATAAAAGTGGTAATTGAAAACTGCACATTTCTTTACTTGCTCCTTAAATTATTGGGAGCTCACTGGCACCAATCACGTCTTTTTTTTCTTCACGTCTTTGTTTTTTACAAGCAGCCCATTGGACAAATTAATTCATCAGAGCAAAACTACCCCCCTGTCAGTTTTTCATTTGAAATGATTCAAGCCTGCACCCCACTCCTCCCCTCTCCACCCACTTTTTTTCATTTTGTCAAACTCATCTTTTACAGGCAGTTTCCTGCAGGAATGCAAATTGCATGTTGTTCATGACTCACAGGAGCATGGTCCTACATTATTGTTCCACATATCAAAGAGTCAATAATAATGTGGTGAAATGTATGCAAGTCATATTGATCTGGATTTCAGCAGAAGGCAGCCTTTTATGACTACTATCATATGGTGTGGACTGCATAAGAGGCCGTTATGACCTCACTGAATCCTTGATAAAGATAATGGACGATCTGCTTTGTAAACTTCAGACACCAAGGACACTTCAAATTAAACTCTCCAGTTTAAAAACTGTGCACTCCACTCTGCAGTTCATGCATAAGCTTGTGGCCATGCAAACACTCATCCTGAATGCTTGCTTTAACAAGAGGGGACAAAGTATATGGGACAGAACTGGTGCAATCATTTTGCTGCTGGGGATCATTCATTGTGAATATCTATGGCAGTTATGTCACATGTGGTATGGAAAACTTACCGAATCCTTATAATAAGGACTGGATTTGTTTGCGTTGCCAGATTTCTGCAGCTTGTGGCAAAAAGCAAAGATTAGAGCCCACGGAAAATCTTACATCTCTCGTAGGTGGTTTGTATGTCATTGTGACACATAAACCACCCACATTCAGAAAAAGATTTCCTCACCTGTACTATACCTACACCTTTATGTGTCCTCTAATAGCAGTTTAATTATTATACTCCGAAGGGTAAAGATATACTCAAAGATCCCACAATTATTATTTTGTTAATGTAAGTAATTTTTATTATTGGGCTGTGGGACACGCTCCAAAGGTTTGTCCTCTGCTTGTTTGTCCTCTATTAAACCTAGATTCCAGTTTGCAGCTGAGTTTTTATGTGGAGGAGTTTGCTGGCAGGTCACAAAGGTACTACAGATTTCACAGATTTTACTTGTTTTTAAGGGTGGTGGTTAAGGGTGGCGCAAGCTTTTGTGTGCTTTACAGAAGAACCTGCCAATGTGACAGTGCCACACAACGACTGTGGGTTTATTCTGAATATTCCTCAGATGGTGTGCAAGTTTAGCTAATCTATTTCCCCCCCTGACGGAGTTGTGGAGATAAAATATAATAAAAGCCAAGAGGATATAGTGTTATACAATCAAATACAGTAGTCCCTACAGTAATATAATACTGATACAATAAACTTCCCGTGAAGCTGAAGAGTAACATAATATGATAAAGAAAAATCACTAAAGTCACTATAGATCTTTGAATGACACGTCATAAATTACAAGCCTGTAGACAAAAAAAAAGTGTAATTCAGTATCCAAGCAGGAGAGAAGATCAGTTTGATCCTCATTTCTTTTTCAGAGGGACTCTGGGTAATATTGTTTTCAAACCCCTGCTGCATTTATGATGTTACATTAAAAATACTAGTTCCCCATTGTGTGCGAAATGGAATTTCAGTGATATAGCAGACATAATAGATACGATGAGGACAAAAGGCCACATCTACAAAGTACAGCACAAAAACAGAAGCCTTGCCCATTTTCTACTAATAGGCATTTAGTAATTCTGTTTTTTTTCTGTGCTTCTGTAATTGATGAAAAACAGTATTGAAGCCCAGCTTATTCAACACTGTCAGCTAACGTTGCAATCTTTAGTTTTTGTTTGAAAGTTTGATCTTTCAAAGAGTAAACACTCCTCACTACCTCACATCACAGGTCTTCTTCGCTATTTTTTTCCTTTTATTTTCATCTGATTACATTCTTGATGTTTGTGCAGTTGTCTGAATCGTGAGAACATAACGTTCAATCAAGCCACATCAGTGACTGGATCCTATATGAGGACCGTTTCTTGCCAAACACAAGGCAGTTTGGGTCCAAACTGTAACTTGCATGTTGTTTTTTTGTTCATGAATATTCAACTTTGTAGGTAATTTTGGTTCGACACCAAGGAACATCAATGTGTTTCAAGTCTGAAAAGCTGGCAGCAATATGTGGTCAGTTCTTGCTTACCTTAGGCTTGACTTTTCCTTATTCAGACAGAGTGCTTGTGTACCCCTTAATGAAAAATGTAATCACTTTACTAAGATAATGTTTCTCACTAATGTGAGTTTTTTAAGAAACGAAAACAGCGTTTTAGAAAAATCCTGCTGATTGGACTCTTTTTCATTTAGGAAAAGAACTTTTATGCTGCCCGTTTTCTTGACACATTTCAGGCTGAAGTGCTGATATTTTGCATCACGACTGTCAGAGACGGCTGGTTATAAATGTAACAAGGCTATAGTCTGCTGGCTCTGACAGCCACTGCTTTAACTGCCACTTGAACAATGAACTGCTCTTAACAATAGCTGCCGGATCTGCTTCACACAAAGCAGAAGGCGCGAAATCGAACTCAAGTTCGCCTTACCGTGAGGCCTCAAGGTTAACCACGAACAACCATAACAACCTACCATTATGAAGCTTATCAGTCATTTGTAATTGCATTTCTTGTCATATAGTCAATAGAAACTCATTAGTCCCGGACATTTGGGACTGAAAGGGGACTTCAAGCATCTGTTGGAGCCTCATTAACCTGTTTCTAACGAGTAGCAGAGTGAGTGATTGTGAGTCAGTTGTGTCTTCCCATTAACTGTGGAGACATATGGAAGCTTGTACCCAGCATATGCATCCGTACATGATTGGCCAATACATCTCCTGTTTCAGCTGATTGGCTCTTTGAGGGCAGGAGCAGGACAACTGCCATCGTTATCTTCTCAAAATTGTCCTATCGAGTTCAGTATATGAATCTCAGTAAGTCAGTGTCAGTACTTGGTAAATCAAATTAAAATAAAAGTTGTAGCTATGGCAGGTACTTAGGAAATTCATGCAAGTAAATGTACATGTTTTCTGAATAATTTAAAATGTTGGTTGGAATCGATGAGATGATAAGACTTTCTATATTACTGTTTCTATTCACTGAAATAATATGCAGTGGGAGAAATAATTATTTGATGTCCTACTTAATTTGCAAGTTTTCTCACTTAAAAAGAAATGAACAGTCTCTAATTTTTAATGGTAGTTTTCATTTAAATGGACAGAATGAGATAGAATATCTCAGAGTTGCAGACAACCAACAGCCTTACCTCTCTGTGCTCATGTTAGCCACTCCACACCTGGAGAAAAAGGGCACACTTGGCACTCTCATACTGACCTACTTTCCACCATAAAGGTCTGACAGCCTCTTCTCAGACTGGAAATCAGTTCTCCTCCTCTTAAAGGAGGAAGGAGTTTTATAAGTTGTGCAGTCTGGTCTGGTCAGCAGAATAAGGGAGTTAAAGAATGTTGGAAAAAGAGCAGGAAGTGCCCGTGAGTAGAGTTTTGTAGTGAGCAATCTTGTGATCTTGATTCAACACAATCAGATATAAAGTCACTCTAATCCATTAGGTTTCCTTCTGAGCACCCTTTTTCTTTCCATTTAGCACATTTTCCATTTCAACTACTTAGATGACAGTCCCCTCTAAATTTAGAAATTGTAAAAAGAAAGGTTAAAAAATAACATATAATGATAATAATAATAATAAAATAAATCTAAATGTAATTACATCAGAATTTACAAACAGTCTGATTTTTTTAAATAAATAAAAAAAAAACCCAAAAAACAACAGGTCCACTTTAGTGTCTAGCTATAAATCACAAAAGGCATTTAACCTGGCAGGTCAAACTGTGCTGCCGGCAGTTTATTTCTACGATGCCGCGCGTGTATTAGAGCATCACATTCTGTTTATCATCTAAATGAAATCTCAGCTCTTCAGCTACATCCAAATATCCATTACTGAATACACGCAGAAGGGAAGCTCTGTAAGTAAGAAGCCTGTGTATGTTTCTCATCCAAAAAATCCATACTAGCGCATTTGTTATGGATAGAGGGCATATATCTGTATATCTCTTTTATTTAATGAAGCACATAGATATTTAACCCTGCTCTACTTGAGCTTAAAGCATCTTCACAAAATCATCTGTCATCTATTCTGAATTACAGAAAGACATCTGTCCTCAGATACTTAATATCTTCCAATCTATTATGAGGGTGTAGTGGGATAAAAGAAATAAGACACTCCCTCGGGGGTTTGATGTTCTGTGATAAAATCATATCGCAGCAGCTCTCACACAGTCAAAGATGTGAAATACTGCCATGTAGCCTCCACTGTGCTCAATAGCCTCTTCCTATCATCTTCCCACCCCAACTCTACAAGTCTGCAACACATTAAAATACTCATTTGGGCTAGGGATATTGTCTAACTCTGGCACTGGTTGCCAAGATGGAGAATAGGCAATCTCTAAACCTGCAGGGTGTTTGGACAGCTTGCCATTTCTCTTGACAGGTACAAGGCTCGACAATCTCCATTCAGTGCAATGGATCAGATGTTCTTTCTTCTTTGTGCATTATTTTCTTTGCTCTGTGGTAAGTAGGGGACTTGCACAGAATAGCCAAAGAAGTATTTGATCATCCTGCTCATATATTGGTTACCTCTCCTGGTTTTATCAAAGTTCACTATGTATGAATATAAGTTATAGACTGTAACAGGACACAGAAGTTTATTTACATTTGACACCACTGAAGACAGGACAGAATTATTTTCCTATGCTTTGTAAAACAGTGAATAAATAGCTGAAAAATAAATGAGTTTTATGATGTTACAGTGCTATCAAGTTGAAGGCCCATCATATGGTTTTTAGCGAGTAGGAGGACATATTGTCAGCGCTAACTGCAATGCTAGCAGCGGCCGCTTTTCATCAAGGCAACGATAGCGTCAATCAAAGTTTGCTATTCTCATTTCTGTTACGTGCACAATTCACTGTTTAACTTGAGATAACACTGCAGTCACTGTATGCCGAGTACACAGTGCATAACATTATACATTTTACTCCACTGAAGTGTAAATGGCAGGAAATGGAAGTCAGCCAGATTACACCTCCAGAATAGTTGGAGGAGGTGGACGGGGAGAGGGAGATCTGAGGGTCTCTGTTTATACAGCTGCCCCAGTGACCCAGACCCTGATAAACAGCAAAAATGGCAGAAATTTTTGCTCCCAAAATAGAAAGTAATATTTAGAGGCTTGCGGGCTTTGAATTTGACCATATGCCACTTTTGAGAATTTGCTGAAACAACTAATACTGTTAGTTTTCATCAGAGGCAAATCTCATATTTTTAGCTCATATTGGTTTGGAGCCTAAGATTCAAGAGCCCGAGTCCATGTTATACTGTAGGTCTGCATTTATGGCAGACCTCCAGAGCTGATGCATCCTGGTGTAAAAAGCCTGCAGCAAATCTTCATATAAACTGCCAAGTCTAAACCAATCCCTGCCCCCACACCTTTGCTAGCCCCCCCCCCCCCCCCCCCCCCTCCCTTCTTCA